>JAMFTG010001500.1:0-42961 GCA_023974075.1 Chaenocephalus aceratus
TGATACTAAGACTGGCGTGTCTCCATCTGTTGCATCAATGAGGTGAGTACAAACATTAGAATCGGTCCTACAAAATGTGCTAGAAGCCACATCTAGAGTTATTTTCCCCTCTCCATTTATTTCACTGAGCCTAGGCTAGCCGTGATGCTGCGAATTGGCGGCGGGATTTAAGAAAAGCACGTCCAAAATCGACTTTTTCTCTCGAGCGTCAGTCCACTGAGCAGCTGAGTGATTTTAGGCCCCGCCTAAAACGCTGTTATCCAGATGTCTTTATAGATCCACGTACCAACCGCTGAGGGTGGCGTTTCCGCCGAGTCGTGTTCTTCCAATAGAAACAGCATCGTCAGCGCAGGGCTGTTAATGTTGGCTCTGTGGAGGCAGCTTAAGACGGAATAATTAGATACAGAAGTCAAAGTTACAATCTGTAATTTAAATGGTTGTAGTGAATGCAATACTCATCTGTAGATAGAGGACTGATAGAGTTTATAGTGCAGGTCATATCATGATTTCACATCTCTACCATCTTCGTTAAAGGAGATCCATGCAGGAAGGGAAGCTGACACTCAACAGCAAGAAGTGTCTGTTATTTCAGCTGAACTTAGCCGCGGTCACACCAAGTGCTTTGCCGTACTTAGTTCGCAGCACTTAGTTCCCCCATGGAACTAAGTGCCGATCGCGTTCACACCGGAAAAAGTCCCTGGGGGTGGATTAGGCAAATGAAGCCGCTGACGTCACTTCTTCTTTCTGCTGCTTTGGGTTTACTGGCAGGCCGCAAACCACTTCACGGCGTATACTGCCGCCCAAAGTCCCCGGCCGGAAGTCCCCGGAGTTGGGGACTGGCTTCCGAGTAAATCGCCAGAACGCCAACACCTCCTCATCTCCACCGCTCCCATGTTTTCTTTTGTGTTGCCATAAGTTATTCTCTCTCCGTTGGTGCGTGGGGCTAATGCTAATGCTAACAATGCTAATGCCAGCAAATACAATGGCGGCTTCAAAAAACCTTTTCAGAGTTTTACGGGGCGTGGTTTGCAATTCGCCCAGCCAATCAGAAATTGGACCTTTTGAGGAAACCACCTCTCAAGCAGGGACTGAAAGGGGGGAAGAGTTCTCATGAACTAAGTTCTCTTTTTGGTGTGAACGCAAAATCCCAGGAACTATCGGAACTAAAATTGGAAAAGTACTCCGGTGTGAAAGCGCCACGTGTGTTTAAGGAATACATTATGTGTGATATTGCATTGGAGCCGTCAAAGAGGGCGAGGGTTATGCTGTTGTAGCATAACGCGTGTTTAGACCAGTTTACTTTGGCAGATTTATCCCCAACGTGGCAACTGCATGAGAAGCATTGAAGAGAGTGATATGGCAATACTGCAAATGGAGCAGGAAACGTTATAGAGCTGAAGAGTCCGCTGGCCAGTGGAAAGGCTTCAAGAGGCCGAGCCACGTGAGTGAGCCACTCCAGTGAATTAAGAACAATTATGAGCCAGAAGCAAATGAATCACGCATGCAAACACACACACACACACACACACACACACACACACACACACACACACACACACACACACACACACACACACACACACACACACACACATACCATGTATTCATCACTTCATTGACTTACATGCATTTCCCTGGAGACTTATCCTAACCCTAACCCTAAGTCTTAACCTAACCAAGTCTTCACCCTAAAATTAATGATTGACCTCCAATTTGTCCCCCATAAGGGAAGCCAGTCCCCACACGTGACTATGTAAACAGATTTAGGTCCCCACAAGTATAGTAATGCTAGACCACACACACACACACACACACACACACACACACACACACACACACACACACACACACACACACACACACACAATGAATTAATGTTGATAGTCTTGAAACCATAGAAGTCAAAGTCAACTTTATTGTCAATCTTTCCAGTTTGTGTGTACAGACAGAGAGATCGAAATACCGTTTCACACATTCCCGAATATAAAAATACAAATATGTATAGAAATATATATATCCTGACCTATATATACACAATCAACAGACACATGTATACACATCAAGATAAAAAAACACAACGATCAATGTATACAAAATAACAGTCACTTCAGTATCTTTGGAAATGTACATTAGTGCACGACTGTCCATAGCAGCGTAAAAAGTGTCTGGATAAACAACTTAATAAATAACGTTTTGTGTTTTACAGTTGGTTCACTTGTGTACTGTTTGACTGGCATGACATGTTGTGATATACAGCGTAAAACCAATTAAACCAATACATTTAGTGAAAGAAATAACACTGGAGATAAAATAGTGCAAGAGAGAGATGTGAGATGTGCAAGTAAATACAAATAAAGTATAAGTTTATTTGTATTTACTTCCATTTAGATTTTAGGACAAGATTAATGAAGCGTACACTCTTCTGCGCTGGTGTTGAAGGAAACAGAACGATGTCCTCTCGTGCTTCGAAGCCCAATAAATTGACCCTCAACGAGCAGCTTCTTTATCTGCGGTGCTGTGGGCGACATCGCACCAACAAAGCAGAGTTCACTGACCGAATTATAGTGGAGCTGGCGATCCATTATTACCATGTTGCTTAGTATCAAAGCCTTTCTTTTGGAAAGAGGGTGTCGAGTTATCTGCCTTACTCACCATGCGGGCGAATGACCTCATTTCTGATAGGAGCATCATCGTAGAAGAAATGGACAGAGATGGCAAAAGTACACACTGCCTTTACTCAAGTAGAAGTACAGATACTCGTGTTTAAAATACCCTGGTGAAAGTAGAAGTACTGACTAAACTTCTTTACTCAAGTAAAGAGGCTTTGAAGTGTACTTCAGTAGAAAGTACCCATAGCTAGCAGCTGCTTTAAAGAGTACCTGACCTCCCTTTATATTAATAGAACAATAATGTCATTGTTAGCTAATGAATGTTTCCATGCTGAACAACGGCAACATGAGAACGTTTCCATTGGTCCCTCTTCTTTAGAGAAGACCAGGAAGTGATGGATACACGGATCGTGTTCAGATCAATAGGCACGCAGTGACTCTAAAGAATAATGATCACGCACCAACACACATTCAGACTAAAGGAACCAGCTGTTTGGGAAATGAGAGAAGTAGAAGTACAGGTATTTGGGTTCAACATGTAAGAAGTAGAAAGTACAGGTATTTGTGTTCAACATGTAAGAAGTAGAAAGTACAGGTATTTGAGTTCAACATGTAAGAAGTAGAAAGTACAGGTATTTGAGTTCAACATGTGAGAAGTAGAAAGTACAGGTATTTGAGTTCAACATGTAAGAAGTAGAAAGTACAGGTATTTGAGTTCAACATGTGAGAAGTAGAAAGTACAGGTATTTGAGTTCAACATGTAAGAAGTAGAAAGTACAGGTATTTGAGTTCAACATGTGAGAAGTAGAAAGTACAGGTATTTGAGTTCAACATGTAAGAAGTAGAAAGTACAGGTATTTGTGTTCAACATGTGAGAAGTAGAAAGTACAGGTATTTGTGTTCAACATGTGAGAAGTCAAAGTAAAAAGTTGTCAGAAAATTGGAGTAAAGTACTGATACCAGAAAAATGTACTTAAGTACAGTAACAAAGTATTTGTACTCCACTCCTTCCCACCTCTGGAAATGGTGTTTCCTTCCTCTCTCCTGACCTCACTGCTCTTTGTTCTTTGGCATACATCATCCTAAAACACCTCCATGGGAACCTTCCTCCAGGTGTTACAGCATATTGTCTGATACACCTGTTTCCTAGTGTTACATGCAGGCAGTGCGTCAGTTCGGCTTCAGTTCGGCTTCAGTTCGGCTTCAGTTCGGCTTCAGTTCGGCGTCAGTTCGGCTTCAGTTCGGCGTCAGTTCGGCGTCAGTGTTCGGCTTCAGTTCGGCTTCAGTTCGGCTTCAGTTCGGCGTCAGTTTGGCGTCAGTGTTCGGCGTCAGTTCGGCTTCAGTTCGGCGTCAATTCGGCTTCAGTGTTCGGCGTCAGTTTGGCGTCAGTGTTCGGCGTCAGTTCGGCTTCAGTTCGGCGTCAGTTCGGCGTCAGTGTTCGGCGTCAGTTCGGCTTCAGTTCGTCATCAGTTCGGCTTCAGTTCGTCGTCAGTTCGGCTTAAGTTCGGCTTCAGTGTTCGGCGTCAGTGTTCGGCGTCAGTGTTCGGCTTCAGTTCGGCTTCAGTTCGGCGTCAGTGTTCGGCATCAGTGTTCGGCATCAGTGTTCGGCATCAGTTCGGCGTCAGTGTTCGGCGTCAGTGTTCGGCGTCAGTGTTCGGCGTCAGTGTTCGGCGTCAGTGTTCGGCGTCAGTGTTGGGCGTCAGTTCGGCGTCAGTTTTCGGCGTCAGTTCGGCGTCAGTGTTCGGCTTCAGTTCGGCTTCAGTTCGGCTTCAGTTCGGCGTCAGTGTTCGGCTTCAGTTCGGCTTCAGTTCGGCTTCAGTTCGGCGTCAGTTCGGCGTCAGTGTTCGGCGTCAGTTCGGCTTCAGTTCGGCGTCAGTTCGGCTTCAGTGTTCGGCGTCAGTTTGGCGTCAGTGTTCGGCGTCAGTTCGGCTTCAGTTCGGCGTCAGTTTGGCGTCAGTGTTCGGCGTCAGTTCGGCGTCAGTTCGGCTTCAGTTCGTCATCAGTTCGGCTTCAGTTCGTCGTCAGTTCGGCTTAAGTTCGGCTTCAGTGTTCGGCGTCAGTGTTCGGCGTCAGTGTTCGGCGTCAGTGTTCGGCGTCAGTTCGGCGTCAGTGTTCGGCGTCAGTTCGGCGTCAGTTTTCGGCGTCAGTTCGGCGTCAGTGTTCGGCTTCAGTTCGGCTTCAGTTCGGCATCAGTGTTCGGCGTCAGTGTTCGGCGTCAGTTCGGCGTCAGTGTTCGGCGTCAGTGTTCGGCGTCAGTGTTCGGCGTCAGTTCGGCGTCAGTTTTCGGCGTCAGTTCGGCGTCAGTGTTCGGCTTCAGTTCGGCTTCAGTTCGGCTTCAGTTCGGCGTCAGTGTTCGGCATCAGTGTTCGGCATCAGTGTTCGGCATCAGTGTTCGGCGTCAGTTCGGCGTCAGTGTTCGGCGTCAGTGTTCGGCGTCAGTGTTCGGCGTCAGTTTTCGGCGTCAGTTTTCGGCGTCAGTGTTCGGCGTCAGTGTTCGGCGTCAGTTCGGCGTCAGTTCGGCGTCAGTTTTCGGCGTCAGTTCGGCGTCAGTGTTCGGCTTCAGTTCGGCTTCAGTTCGGCTTCAGTTCGGCGTCAGTGTTCGGCATCAGTGTTCGGCATCAGTGTTCGGCGTCAGTTCGGCGTCAGTGTTCGGCGTCATTGTTCGGCGTCACTCTGCTTACACTCGCCAGTCGCCACAGGCTTTATGGCCGTGATTCTCTTTCATATTCTCGCTATGAATACAAGAGCTGTCGTCGACGATAGGCAGGCTCAAAGAGGGAAATATGACACTAAAGTGCTGCAGCAGCCTTGAGTGAGGTGCGCCCATACTCTGAAGGTCATACAGTAATAACACAGCAGGTTTCAGGATGGCAAACTCTTTCCCACTCACTCTTTCTCCATTCTTACCTTTCACAATACAAACATATACTCTGCATCTCGCTGCTGACGAGAGGAAACGAGGAGCATCTCTCTGAGAATCAACTCAACAAATACAGTTTTGCTCGCAAGGATTGATTCTGTTATAAGCAGCAATGACATGCAAGATTTAAATGTGTAGAGAAGATATTAAAATGTAGAAATATGTTACAATAATTCACTCTGGTTGTTTTATGGCCTCTTTTCAATGTTCTTTAATCATATTGAGAAAATGAGGATATTAATTTGAAGCTCGGTCATTACTTTTGGTTTATGTTTTAGGTTTTTGCCGCAGTATTGAATTTGGTATTGATATATTGAGATAAGATCGGACTTTATTCATCCCGAAGGAAATTGTTGTGCCAGAGTTACAAAGACACAACAAACAAAGCAGCATAATAATAAAACTGTCATGACCCAAACATATCTACCAAACCTTAGATTGATGTACTTTGCACTCCTGTCATAGTGATATAAAACCTTGAGATGTTCGACTGCTTTCTCACAACAGGCTTTACTTTCATGTTGAGCAGCGAGAATGAAAACATGAGCACAACTTTTCCAAATACTCCCAATTCCCTAATCCATTAAATGTGGCACACTTCCAGATGTGGAGCAACGCCCCCCCCCTCAAAGTGTCCATGGAGATGAATTAAATCGGGGAGTCAGAGGGTAAAGTGTTGGATGGGGATGTTGGGGGAGGGGAGCTCTGGAGAGGAGGAATTAGTTCTGCCCGGAGAGACGTTTTCTCGGGTGTTTAGTGCCAATGGTGCAGTGTTGCAATCCATTGGGACTTCAGCTCCATAGAAAATACCCACAATGCAGTGCTTACTATGATCGCTGACCAGAAGTAACACCACTACATCCCAGTGGAGAAGTGAAAGCCATTACTCAAGACGGTCTTGTATTCATAATAACACAACAAGAAATTCCCCTCAGGTGATCAGATGTTAGGACCTTTACAGATGCATGCAGCTAAGCAACAACGTATAACATTTGAACAGATTAAGAGACACAAGGAGGTGAAAGGTTTGATCTAAAATACAATCAAATAAATATTGATGAAGTCTTGAAGACACAAGACTGAGTGAATCGATGCAACAATATGAAACCCTATCAAAGAGTAAACATATAGGTACAGCAAAAATAAAAAGATAATAGTAATAAAAACCTCATCATTTTAATAAGTTGAACAATTATCCAGAACAACAATTAAAAGACCAACGTAAAGGAAATGTTGCTATTAAAACTGTTAAATAAATTATATGAGATAAAACCCTTTAAGACATATTACTGATTAGAAGAACGCCTCGCCTTAGATAACCTTATATAGAAATTAAATATATTACAGGCGAGCTGACAGCCAGAGTGTGAAGGCCGAGGAGCACCACTCTGTGCAGACATCTGCTGCTGAGAGGAGTCAGCCAATCACAGGCCGTGTTCAAATGAAATGAGATGCTATTTTTAACCAATGGAACCCAGGGATTATTTCTAAATGTCATTTTAAATCTTTTAATTTACAGACACGTGGAATACCCAATATGTCATGTGTTGTTATTGTTTGATAGATAGATATATGGATGGATGGATGGATGGGTGGGTAGGTATGTGGGTAGGTGGGTAGGTAGGTGGGTGGATAGGTGGGTAGGTAGGTAGGTAGGTAGGTAGGTAGGTAGGTAGGTAGGTAGGTAGGTAGGTAGGTAGGTAGGTAGGTGGGTAGGTAGGTAGGTAGGTAGGTAGGTAGGTAGGTAGGTAGGTAGGTAGGTGGGTGGGTGGGTAGGTAGGTAGGTAGGTAGGTGGGTAGGTGGTGGGTGGGTGGGTGATGTATGGATGGATGGATGGATGGATGGATGGATGGATGGATGGATGGATGGATGATAGATGGATAGGTAGATGGATGGATAGATGGATGGATAGATCCCTAACCCAAACAAAACAAGTCAATGTAACACAAGAGAAATTAAGACACAAGAAATAAATAGTCCAAAATATTTCTGAAATAGAAATAAAATAGCATTAAAAGTTAAAGAAAATATATATATACGTGGAATGGATGTGGAATATATATACAACTTTCCAGTAACAAATATAATGCAGGATATATAGTGCAAGAATTGATTATTAAATATTAAATTGAATATTAGGGTCAACATGTTACAGTTTGAGTCCAGTTATAAGAGACGCTATAACAGTTACGTTTGATACTAGTATGCAGGTTTGAGTATTTTACATATATCCATATATTCCCCCTGTGTTGGTAGTGTTACAGTTTGGTGGTCTGGAGAAAGATGTGTAGTGTTATGAGAACACGACCTTGCCTGAACTGTTAATGCACTCTGACAGTTGCACTCCGTTAAGAGGACATTTGCACTCCGCTCTGGGCTGCAGGAAGACATCAGCCATGTTAACATGATAATTATCCTCCATCTGCTCCGGTCTGAGCGTCTGCTCCACCGTTCTGGGTCAGCTCCTTCTCCTCTGGGGGGCTCACACAGGTGGCAGCAGATTGGGTTTGTGTCTATTATGTAGTCTTTTAATGTAACTCAAGTATGCAAGGCTTTTATTGTCATGGTTACATAGCTGCAGTGTAGTTATATCAATGAAAGTCTGAGGTCACAGGCTCCTCCAACAGTGCAACACAATACAACTGATAAAATAGTGCAATAAAATAAAATAAAATAGAATATAATAACTCTGTCATCTTTCATTTGCTGTATCCCTTTTACAAATCTTCCTATGAATCAGATCAGATCTCACTTTTAGGAATAACAGAATTAATTAATAATTATTGTTTTATGTTATACTTACTACTTGCACAAAACAGAGAAGAGAGCAGATGATGGGCTGTGCTGCGGATAAATAACTTACATAGGATTTTGTTGAAATTGAGTATAGTCCTGAACACCTGGGGAAGAATTATTATTTAATATCGACGACTTTATATTTAGGATCGAAGCCCTGGCTGTTGTTGCTTGAGCTTCACCAGAACGTTTATTTCACAGATTTCCTCGTAGATGTAACAGCAAGCGGGAAATCCTTCGACTATGTTGGCAACACATCTCTTTGGCTTCAATGTGTAATCATAAATTATGAAACAATAATGTTTTTTTTAACATTTCTGCCAAGTTGAGTCTAGAGACTAACTTGATAACAAGAGATATATCCTGCCTCGTCTTTCTTCTCGATGCACAGTTCGTGGAGTATATGTGTATCGCCTGAATGAATGTCACTAATACGAATTATTTGTTTATCTCGCCAGGAAACATCAACATCTTGATGGAGGAAACTAGAGGAGTCCCTTTAAGATGACACGCACAGACCCTCCTGACTTACTGGTATCAACTGTGCATCGAGATATTAAAGTGATCCCCTTTTCTACACACTACAAGTCCTTGCAACCCTCCAAACAATGTGAATCTATAAACTACACACTGGAGGACAGTAAGAGCAAAGTCAATAAGAGGCACTGCCGTACCTTTGACTATAAGTCATTGGAGTACCCAAAATCAAACTCAATGGAGTCCCCTTACAAGAATGCTGATAGGCATGCGGCCAACCCAGATGTCGCCTGGAATGCCTTGGGCCGTCAGCAGAGATACCGCTTCTCCGCTCCGGACATTTTCAGCCATAGGCTACCTCCTCAACCATTGGCTGCAGATGTGCCCAGTGAAGTCATTGTCCCTGAACAAAAGAGAAGGACCAGGTCAAGAAGTGCCCCTCGGGTCCAGACCAGTCTCACCCCTGTGTCTTTTGAAGTGTCCTCCTCTTCGGGGAGGAAGGGCAGGGATTCCCAAAGGGCTTCAAGAGATTCTCGCTTGAGGCCAGAAGTATCGCCGCGCAGGGAGTCGTCCCATGCGGCAACTAGGGCTCATATGCATGACGTCCATCCCATTAAATTGCAGCCACAAATGGGTGACAGTAGTAGGTACTCACCTCAATATGCTGCTGATAATCCTGAGGGCGGAGGGCTTGATAAACCAGCAACTAGCCCTCACGTCAGGTGCCGGGTGGACATTAAACCAGATGATGCAGCGCTACATCATTCTGGACGGAAACCAGCTACGCCTCATGTGGACATACCCTGGCAGAGGCACCACAGTGGGGGGAGTAGGAGTATGACTGTGCCACGCCATTTCTCTTACTCAAGAACAACAACTCCGACTGATTCGTTAGGTCGAGAGAGTAGGCAAGCTTATCAATATTCCCGCAGCATGCCCAATAGTTACTTACAACCCATGGAGAGTCCCTTGCAAAGGACGACTTCGTCAGGCGAATACTATGGTAGGGAACGCAGAGCGCATTCGAGTCCTAATGTGCCAACCAAGTTATTTTATGCAGATGACCCAGGGAGATATGTTGCTTCTGCTCCACCTCAGCCAAGTTCTCGCTTTCATGACGAACGTTACACACCTGCAAAAACAAATACTACAAAAGTGCAATATGTGCAAGATCCAAGGACTCGAATGGTGCACGCTGTAGCAACAAGACCCTATTACCCTGAGGTGGAACCCTATCAATACTCCGTGCAGTCCGGGTATCCCAAACCCTACGCACCCAATGAACCAGGGCCATACATCATACAGACGCCTCCAACGAGAATATTTTATGGGGATGATCCAAGGTCTTATCAAATCCAGACAGCTCCACCAAGGTTTTATTATTCCAGCGACATGTACGCAATGCCCCCAGAGCATCATGTCCCAGCAAGGGCGTATTACACCGAGGGCCGAAGACACGCTCGAGTGATTCAGGCACAAACAGATGACTGGTATGGCTCAGATGCTTCTGGTTATTCCACCAACCCTGCCTCGTATGTATCTCAAGCCACTCCAACCAGAGTCCGTCCGGAGCCTGCGCCGGCACCCTGGTACGCCAACCCATGTGTAGAACCTCCAAGAATTGGCGCAGAATCAAAATCTTACTCAAGGTCATGGGACAATATTCTCGACTCTCGTGTAGAGCGAGAACAACCCATTCCTGTACAGCGGGGTCAAAGCTATGATGATCTTCTTGACTCCAGGAAGCCCGCAGCAGCCACCGGGGACAAACCGCAACCCGTGGTAGTCAATCTTTCCAGTTCTCCAAGACGTTATGCGGCCTTATCCATGTCTGATAACTCACTCGTCGACAAAAGCCCAACCGAGACATCGAAGGGCAGTACTAGTAAACTCTGGTTCGTAACTCCCGAGATAACAATCACTGATAATGACATGCGACCGGGGAAACTGAATAAGGCCGAAGGACGGTCTGCCAGTTGGGACGTTCTTGACTCCAGAAGCACAGAAGATCCAGGACTGTGTCAGCGTGACTTTGAAAGCTCAACCAAAGAGAAGACACACGACAATGCCTCACTACAACAAAGCCTTGAACAACTCGATGAGCTTCTGGCAGATCTCGTGACTGATTACAAGCCACCCAGCAGAAGGGCAAGTGAGGACATTCTTGATCAATTAAAGAAGTTAATTGATGAGGAGGAAGCAGTATCTCTGTCCAGAAAGAGCTCGAGGGCATTTACAAACGAACCACCTCCTCTTGACAAGCAGCCAACGTCAATAAGAATTAATCCTGATTCTTTCCATGACATCGGGGGCAGCGATGCTATGAAGAGTGCAGATGAGTGCTCCCCAGATCAGAGCCCAGATGAGGACGATACAATGATGTGCTCGAATAACAAGTGCAGGAGGACAGAGACCCTCTTCAATGCTTGCCTGTATTTCAAATCCTGCCACAGCTGCTACACCTACTACTGCTCTCGTAATTGTCGCAGGGAAGACTGGGACATTCATAAAGCAAACTGCCTGTATGGAAGAATGGGAAGCATATGTCGTCACATCATCAAACACTGCCGGGAGACCGTTGAAGTCCACAAAGCCTTCTCCCGTATTGCCAAAGTTGGCTACCTTTCACGAGGTCGAGGAGTTCTTTTCCTCGGTTTTCCAAATCCGGCATCATCGAGTAACTTCCTGCAGTACGGCCTGGATACTCTACCCATGTCTCCTACATACCTATCCCTCCGAGAGCTCGAAAGCTTCAAGGACAACCTAGGGGAGTACTGTAAGGAGCTTCAGGAAGCTGGGAAAGAGTACGACCCTAACGAATGTTTCATCTTGAATGTATCCATTGCCGTGGGTGACCAAATGCCCGAGGGGCCATCACCACGGAACGAAGCGCCAACCGTCAGAAAATATGCAAAGGTCGCCCTGGCTTCCTTTAGCCCGGAGAGAAAGGTTCACAAGAAAGAGACGGACATGGAAACGCTGATCCTCACTCCACCTCCTGGAACAGCGGATATCGACAAAGAGGGAGAGGAAGGCAGGAAGGCTAGGGAAATCTGTTTTATTAATATACAACGGGAGTTAAGGATCAGAGGGGTTTTCCTACGCCACGAATTCCCACAGGTGTATCAACAGCTCTGTGAGTTTGTGGAAAATAACAGAAGGTTCACACCCACGACCATTTATCCGATTGATAAGAGGACCGGTAAACAGTTCATGTGCATGATAATGGCTGCCTCTGAGCCGCGGACATTGGACTGGGTGGGCACCCCGCATCTCCTCGATGACATCATTTAAGTGCGCCTTTTGTTGTAAATATATATGTATAGAAATACATATATATTGTTACACATATTTATATATCAATCCAATTACAAACGTTTTTAAATAAGTATTTTGTTATCAAAATGATATATATTCATGTCTCCTTGGTCAGTATTATTCTTTTTCAGAATATTTCCTGTCAGGTGCAGAATGAGTACCGAACATTATTTATTTTAATCTTTTTACCAAGTACATCTTTTTTATCCACCACATGTTATTGATCTGTATCCCGGTCATTTACTGTTACAACACATTCCCATTAGTAGGGGTTACCTGCTGACATGGTATTTCATTTAGCTAATTATTAGCAACAACTGTATGTTTTTACCCTCTTTATATGAGTCAGTTTCTGTGTGTGAGTATAACATGACTATTTTTCATATGCAACTTTAATGGTATATCATGCAGAAAATATTAAACGTTATTTTCTTAGCCACGTAAATACTTTCTATGCAAAGTTGCTTCATGACTTAAGTACCAGATTCCTGTAGAATGAGTTGTTTCTGTTATATGACATAATATTATACACATCTGTAAAGAAAGTTTTGCTAAAAATTGAGATCAAGTGTTGGCGGCAACATAAATCAAAAGAAAATAACGAAAACTGAAAAAAACAGTTGTGCAACTTGAAAAAAAAAAAGAAAGGCACGAAATCTTATTGTCGCTTAAGTAGAAGTACTATACTAAAAGTTAACGTTTTACTTTAATGGCGTACTCTGGAGAGTTCACGCTAAACTCGGTGGCTCTGTGGAGCGCTGCTGGACTTGAGAGAAACCTCCACAAAGGAAACTGAAATGGTGCCAGTTCAGCCACACAGTAGGTGTTGGCCTGTGTTCAGTTTTAAACACTGTGAATAGTGAGAGTTATAAAAATAAGAGATCATGCAATTTCCTATAACACTGATGTTATGGCGAGTTGTATTTTTTAGAGATGTTTACAAATAAAAAATATATGAATTAGCAAAAGGAGTTATTGTCCTTAGAACAAGGTGAGCCAGATGTGGCCCAGTAGCTATATGGTGCATACATGCTTGAAAAAGACATTAGTTGTGTATTTGTGCTGCACTAGGTTTATGACGTGTGATTTATATTGTCCCTTTTGGGTTTAGCAAATGAGAACCTGTGCATTTCTCATTGGTTGCAGACGTTTTAGAAAGATTTATAAATGAAACTTAGCCGTGTTGCCTCATCTAAAGACATTATACATTTCTTAATTTTGTTTTGGTAGCATCCTCAATCCCTTGTTTCCTTCCAGCACACCGATGAGGGCTTGAATCTTACAGTTCTTTGATCAGTGTTTCACTTTCGGGGATCAATAGAAAGCGATCCCCCATAGTAAACACTTTACTCTGTTGTCAAAGAACCGTGGTTACGTTAAAGGTGGGGTAGGTAATTCCCTTCAGAAACACGTTTTGTTATATTCCATGGAATGCTCTTAACATCCCGATAGCAATGAATACATTAAATGCTTTGACAATAAATCCATAAAAACACGTCATCTGTGGAAGCTGTGGCGCTGTAAAAAGCACGACCAATCACCTGAGCCGGCTAAAGTAACTGGATGGCCTACCTGCCTGTCAGCCTTCCATCGGGGCACACACTTATCTCGTGTCCTCATTGCTCATGTGCGCGTTCGTGTGTTTGGAGGAGGGGCTCTGTGAGGAAGTCTGAAGGAAGAGGCAGATTTTTTCCGGTTGTGTATTTTCAAATTCTAGCGCCCTCAAGCTGGTTTCTCCTATTCTTTACGGCCCGTCCACACGTTCACTTTGAATGGGGTGACGTCACGCTTTGCCGAACTGCATTGTGGGAGCGTCGTTTTGCGTTACTCGCTTCAAAAGTTGAGCAATGTTCAACTTTTGAAGCTTCGACGGAAGCGTCAGCCAATCAAATCATATGCCAGTACAAGATCTAGCCAATCAAACCGCGTGCTTGTGTGTCCGGGGCGGGAGACTCGTGATTGGTTGTTGGTCGAGCTTCAGACACGCCCGCCGGCAAGCTTCAACGCACGCCGCCGTGTGGACGCTGCGTTACCTACCCTACCTTTAAGTAACCCAACGTTTTTTTAAAAACTCAACATTGAGGCTGGAAAAATATTGTATGCTAATATCCAAAATGTTTAAAAAATGCTTTGAGCCCATTTACAAATGACAACATATCTGGAAGACATGACGAAGCATTAGTAAATCACTCCTCAGTAAAGTTTAAATAAGCTGTTTTCTCCCGGTCATTAACCATTGTTCTCCATTTCAACTTCTTCCCTTGTGATATCCTGATCATTTGTAAGTTAAGAAGTACATATATATATTTGAGAATCTGTTCCACTGAGATGTGACTGATGTGCTACAGGTGCTGGCTGCATGTGACTGTTCTATCTCATTTAACATGCCATTGATGATAGTAACTTGCTCGATGAATGGACTTGTGAAAGTGAAACTGCTATGCTGTGTAAGAAAAAATAAATGAATTTTCCCTTTATGTCAGTCATACGAGTTTAAAATTAGGTGTTTGAAGCAACGGAGAAGAGACCTCACTAAAATGTCTAGAAACCCTCAACTCTTGTATTTTTTATACTTTACATATGTGTCTGAGTGTGTCTATTTATAAAACATATCTAATAAATGGAATGGGAACTCTGGGCGCTGCTGTCTGTTCTTCAATCTGTCCAATATGAGACATGTCTTTCATTTTCAGATCAGTACCTACGTGCTATGAACAGGACAATGTCACAGGATGATATGAAATTAAGATGTTTTATTTGTTGATGCCAAGCGAAAGCTAATGTGCACGTGTTGCAAAGAGTAAAACCATTCACTGATTAAATGTTTTATCAACTCACGGACAAAGGTAACCAATCGTAATTGAGTATGGTTTAAAGATAAACAAAGACACTCTTATATTTGAAAGATATGCTTGATTGTAGTTATATCCGTTTTACAAGTAAATGTCCAAAGTTGACATGAAACATCACCAGATCACTTAACGACCTGGAAGTGATATAGCAGAAAAGGAGTGAGTCCAGATGACATAAAGGATATATTCAAACCCTCAAAGTAAAGAAATGGCTTTAGGTTTTGAGAAAAAGAACGGACAAACGAAGCTCAGCGTAAGTTCAACCAGGAAGACTTTAATCTTCATTTACTATTCCCATGTAAATACTCTTTCCTCTCCATGGGCGGTTCTAGGGGGGGCAGGGGGGGCCAGTGCCCCCTAACACTGACTTTGTGGCCCCCCTGAAAATGAAAAGAAAAGAAAAAAAGTTTATGATTAAACGATTTCTTGGCTGACGGAATAGGCGTAACTAACGCTATTTGTCATTGTAGTCGGACCCATTAGAGCAGGGGTCTCCAACACGTCGATCGCGAGCTACCGGTAGCTTGCAAGCCCTCAATAAGTAGCTCGCCAAGCAAATCCAAAATGTAATAATACACACAAAAAAGGGAATGTAATTAAAATAATCTACCCTATGCATAAACGAAACCTCAATCATAGCGAACTCTATCTACTTACTACAACTCTATATCTATCTAACACCCCTCCTCCCCCCACCCCCACAATGAATATCGACCAATCACGTTCTTGCAACAGTTTAAAAGGGGAGTGATTAGTAAAATATGCATAAATAAAAAGAAAGAATGCTAACTAGGTAACATAAGATAAGAATAAACTAGTTTAAATGATTTTTTATTGGTTGTGATCAAGATGTTTGGATTATTGAAAAGTATACAGCTCCCTTTCATGAGTGTTGAGAGCTGTGTCCATAAATTCATGTTGTGCTCAAAGTGCACCAGATTGATGCATTTCATTTCAACATTTTAAAAAACATCTTCCCGGGGGTGCATGCCCCCGGACCCCCCTAGAGGAGGTGATGCCCGTCCACCCCCAAATAAAGCAGGTTAAAATATTGCATACATTTTATTTTAGTAAACACTGAAAACGGGTCCCACAGAACCAAACAGCACACAAAGGTTAAAGGTAAGCATATAATAATGTTAAAATGTGCTAAATATATACACTGCAAAAAAAAAAAAAAAAGGAGTAAAGTAGCCCCCGACTTGTTTTATTTTTTGAAAGTAGCCCTCATCCTAAAAAAGGTTGGTGACCCCTGCTGTATTGCATTGTTTTCTTATGCGCAATTACTTCACACTGTCTTTGTCTTTTTCGTCCTGCATTTATTGTGCCCCCCTCAGATAATAACTGGCCCCCCCAGTCAAATTGGTCTAGAACCGCCACTGCTCCTCTCAATAAGTGATCAGGGGCGTCACTCTCCAGCTTAACCAATCACTTCGCTCTATTCCCAAGAGCCTATCATAGTGCTCCGCTAAACCTTTTAACTCTGCTCTCCCCCCTCTGACAGCTGTCCTTTCAGGTGACTCTATGCAACCCTCCTCCACCTCTTTCACCTCCTGAATCTGAAACCTCCTCTGAATCCAGGCTCAAGCTAAGCCCCTCCCCTTCAGACCGACCCAACTATCCATTCACCACCACCAGGGTCAAGCTAAGCCCCTCCCCTTCAGACCGACCCAACTATCCATTCACCACCACCAGGGTCAAGCTAAGCCCCTCCCCTTCAGACCGACCCAACTATCCATTCACCACCACCAGGGTCAAGCTAAGCCCCTCCCCTTCAGACCGACCCCAACTATCCATTCACCACCACCAGGGTCAAGCTAAGCCTCTCCCCTTCAGACCGACCCAACTATCCATTCACCACCACCAGGGTCAAGCTAAGCCTCTCCCCTTCAGACCGACCCAACCATCCATTCACCACCACCAGGGTCAAGCTAAGCCCCTCCCCTTCAGACCGAACCCAACTATCCATTCACCACCACCAGGGTCAAGATAAGCCCCTCCCCTTCAGACTGACCCAACTATCCATTCACCACCACCAGGGTCAAGATAAGCCCCTCCCCTTCAGACTGACCCAACTATCCATTCACCACTACCAGGGTCAAGCTAAGCCCCTCCCCTTCACACCGACCCAACTATCCATTCACCACCACCAGGGTCAAGCTAAGCCCCTCCCCTTCAGACCGACCCAACTAATCGCCAAAATCACCATTACATTAATGTATCTCTGCAATAAATATGTATTCTTACATCAAAACCGTCTCTCCTGATTGACACGAGGTTAATAAACTCTCATCTCAGACACATGGCCGGAAACATGAGCATCTGTATTCCTCCTCCAGTGAGAAAGAGGAGATGGAAACACTTTTAGAGGGGTTCAGTGGTGAGCAACTTCCCTCAGATCTACCACAACACCTCAATACACAGCCTGAGTAGCTGTATATTTCCTAGAAGTATTTAACATTTTAAGAGCGTGTTACGTTCTACGAGACCTGGGACTACAGAGTAATGTTCTTTATTGAATTGAGCGTTTAACATTTTAGGATGAAGTGCAGCTCTGTCAAGTGCATGTATCTGTTTCTTATTTCCAGGATTTCCTTTGTCTTCCAGTTTGCTGTCATCGAGCCTGTTCTCGATTTATGATCTGTCTCTTATTTCTATCTGTGACCGAGAGATTAAACGCCTTTTTATAATCTAGTTTTTAATCTATTCTTCTAGCTTTGAGTGTCTTCTCTTCAAATGGTCTTTCTTCACATTGTGTTAAAGTTGTCACAGTGAGAGGGGGCAGCTGACATTGGGGATCTTTTCTGGGCTCAGCTCTTGGCTTTGGAGGGTTTTGGATTTGGGGTTCTGGATTAAAGGGGGTTAAAAATGAGGGCTCTCCTTTGAACATTAATTATAACTGGCTATCTGTCTAATTCTTCTCTACATGCATTTTTCTTTGTGTTTTTCTGTAAAAGCGTAAAATATAATTCTGCATGTAGAGATTCTGCCTGATGTTTGTTCCAGCAGGTACAGCTATGAAGACTGAGTGGAGCTAATACTTCACTACCATACAGCTTAAAGGGCTGGATAACGATACCAAGTATTAATTGGAATTTGTAAATTACAAGATCTTTTCTTTTGATTGCATTCGGCGCCCTTCAAGCATTGTTCCTTCAATGCATCCAGTGCCATGATGAAACTTCCTGATGCTGTTCATTTTAAACCAAGGTACGTATAGTTCATATATTCAAGTATATGGTTGATATGGATGGTCTCTATCTTTCTGTCAGCCTCTCTCAGACAAAACTAAAATGGCATACATAAGCTGAGTTCAAAATAAAAAAGGGCAGGTCAGTCTGGCTCTGAGGCCGACTTTGACTAGAGTTCAGATTTCATAAATGTATTGGAGATTTAGGGAATATTTAAAGAGCATTGGTGATAAAAAATTAATAATTGTTCACACTAAAGTACCTACTTGAAGTAAATATGGAAAATATAAATAAATTAAGTGTTTTTGTAAAAAAATAAAAGTGTGTGGTCTAGCATTACTATACTTGTGGGGACCTAAATCTGTTTACACAGTCACGTGTGGGGACTCGCCTCCCTTATGGGGACATAGTGGAGGTCCCCATGAGGGGAGTCATACATTTTAGGGTGAAGACTTGGTTAGGGTAGAGGTGTTAGGTAGGTAGATAAGTCTCCAGGAAATGCATGTAGGTCAATATAATGTCCCCTGAAGTGATGTATACATGGTGTGTGTGTGTGTGTGTGTGTGTGTGTGTGTGTGTGTGTGTGTGTGTGTGTGTGCGTGTGTGTGTGTGAGGGATGGAGCCTCAGCTTCTGTCACTGGTGTATTCTCTGACCTCCATCAGTCCTACATCCTTGCGTGCACCGCCTTCGATTTCACAATCAATACATCTTTGAACTTCCTCAGGCTGTCACTGCGTTTGTGTGTGTGTGTGTGTGTGTGTGTGTGTGTGTGTGTGTGTGTGTGTGTGTGTGTGTGTGTGTGTGTGTGTGTGTGCCAAATGTAGGCCATGCCAGTGAAAGACTGCTGGGCTCAGCATCCTTTGTAATGGATACTATGGCCACCCTGCAAACACTCTGCACAATGAAAGTAGATGATACAACCCGGCAAAATGTTCAATACACTTGTGATTAAAATATGTCCTACAAAACAATACCCATGGTATGGTTTCAGTCTCACTTAAGAACAACGTGCTACAGTAATTGTGTGACAGGACTCTGCATGCACAGCACTACTTCCTGCATGCTTCATTCCTATAGGGACTTATCCCAGCATACTCTGTTGTTAATCAATACCCCGTTGTTATGTACACCTCACAACATTATGATTTAAGCTGCACAAAACTGAACCTGCTTCTAAAACCTCTGTCAATATGAATGTCAGTATTTTCTGCCATCTGCAAAGACACACTGGTGAAGCATCAGTAATGTGTCCTCTGAAAGAACATTATCATCACTCACACACATCACACATAATCCTCGGAGCTGTGGACCACCTGAGGTCACATGTGAGGTGACCGCTATGATGCCTGTCCATATGTTACTATCAAATGACTATCTGACAAACCTGAGTTATAATGCTAAAGACCACCAGAGGGCAGCTTGTTCAAGGCAATGATCTGAGGACACGGCAGCTGGTAATAGAAAGAAGACTATTTATTTCAATGATTCAGACGTAAACTATTATGTTTACACATATACACTATTGTGATTAACTTGATGTGAAGCAATTGTTCCTAAATAAAATAACACACTGGAGACAAATAACCATTAACACCACAGACTAGAAGAAGCCTTGTGCTGAGCTATTGGATAGAGGAGGAATAAATAAATAATGTAATTGTGTCTGACAGTTGTACGGCTAAGGCAAGCTTACGATCTGGCAGCTCATCATGTAGAATTGCTATGATTATAAAACACCATTTATTTTGGGGCTTGGATATTTTTAGCATGGAGACCTTCACGTGCCATTAAGCAACACTGAAACTAAGACTATCAGTATTACTATAGCTGTTCGAAATGGGGGGAGCCAGGGCGAGCTTGGCTCCCCTAAAGAGGGGGGGAGCTCCCCTGAAGGCCGACTTTGAGATAAAGAGGGAGAGCCCAAACATATTGTGCATATTTGTGTCACACAGATTAGAAATGTTGAGTTTCTGTAAATAAAGGTTCTTGAAATAAATAATAGTCATTGTTCATTACAGTTTCTGAATATTTGTTTTATATTTGTGAATATTTCTGTACGTGGCTACTTACGTTGCTATGGCTACGGTGGCGATGCCGGCGCGGTATTTGACATTTTCATATTGATATTTTTTTAACTCTGGCTTTGTAATAAAAAATATGGTGAAACGAAAACAACCAAGCCTTGCAGCTTTTGGATTCACAAGCAAAGAAGCGAAGGAGTCTAAAAATGACAACGTGAATGGAACAAGTTTTAGTTGGCCGGCTGTAAGCGACGTTAGGGTCGAGTTTGACAGCTCCACACCGAGGGCCCCGGAAAAATAAATAGGGCTCCTCCGAAAGCAAATGGTTAATTTCGAACACTGATTACATTACTACAACACTCAGATTCAACTTGCAAACATTAGACCCTTACTAACTGTCAATGCTGCAAAGTCATACCTTCACTGTATGATTCTATCCCATATTGAATACTGTTTTACAATCTGGTCGTTTGCTTGCGCCACAACCCTGAAACCAATCGAACAGCTGTACAAGAGAGCTATCAAGGCAGGGACGTGCACAGACATTTGAGGGGCTATTGCTCTAAACTAGAAAAAGGGCCTCCCCCGGAAACGTAAGAACTTTTTATAAAAAAATGAAAACCAGGGAATTTTTTTGTTTTGCGGTCCATATCTCATTTACATATCTAATGTTGGTAACTATTAAAGACAAAATGCGGACAATTCTGTTTTAATGTAGTTTGACATTGTAACGGCTGTGCCTTAAATAAACTCACTAATTAATTAAACCAGTTCAAGACGCATTATTCTTATTCTTATCATTCTTTATGAGCGCAGTAACGGTAAGGTATCTAATTACTTATTTATTTAGTATTCCATAACTTAGTAACAGAGATGGTTAAACTAAAGTGGAGACATGGCAGAAATCCTACAATGAAGAGGGACATTGAATTGTTCACCCGTGAGAGGGCGATCAAGAAAAGAGAGAGAGGGAGTTTACGGAGCAGATGGAAAGACACAGAAAGACAGAAGCACAATAACAAATGTAGGTGTTTTTTTTGTAAATAACCGAAGGTGTCAAGAGGAAGTAAAGTCCCCTGGTTTGTCCCCTATACTCTAACTGCCATGAGAAAACTCAAAATCAATAAAAGCATATTCAAAAACTGGGACATTTCCGGGGACAGATTGAGCCGGGGATTTGCCACCAAAGCTAGGCAGGCACATGATCACCATAGCCATATGAAGCCGGACTGGACTCGGAGGGCTTTCCTTTGCTTTTCAGCTGTCAGATTGTAAACAAAGTCACGTGACTGGGGGCAGATGGCAGCGCTGACAAGCCGGTGTGTTTTATCGCAGCGAGACTCTACAATACTAATTGTGGCTTTATCATGTCTCGGCCACAACAGGAAAAAAAGACTTTCGCTCTCTCCAGAGGGGCAGGTCAGCCAATATGTTCAAAAGGGCCGTTGCCCGGGCAACATTAGCCCGTACCTGTGCACGTCCCTGTATCAAGGTGTTTGACAGAAAGCCAAATTCATACCACCACTGTACCATCCTTGTTCAAGTTCAAGTCCCGGCAAGACCAAGGCCCTTTCTCATTTCATCAAATCCCCCTCCTCGACTCCTCGACCCCTCTGTCCTCTGGTAGTGACCTGGAAATGAATTTCAGCGCGCCATGTTGAAGGACATCTAATTTCTCTAAATGCACTTCGAGGATCGAGCGTCGAGGAGGCTCTCTGGAGGAAATATAACCGAGGATACACTGATGGGTCCTCTATGGCTCCTTCGTGGATGCATTTCCGGGAACAGAGATGTGACGCACGGCCGGACTTATCTCAGCCAATGACAGCTCTGCATGCATCCCCTGGATATTATTTTATTAACTGCTTTCATCGCGACGTGATGTTTACAGTGAGAACAGCTGTGAGGTCCGTGCAGAAAGCAGAGCAGTGTGTAGAATGTATATCACTCAGTATAACAGGCCTACTCTTTTTGTTTGCTTTAGTTTAGTAGATATCTACAAAGAGTCGATATTTAAAAAAATTCTAAAACCATTTAGTGCTTCACATAATAAAATACACAACGGCTGTAGCCTGTTTTAGGAACTCTATGTGCGTGTGTGTGGTGTGTGTGTGTCAGTGTGGTACAGTGTGTAGGTGTGTGTTGTACAGTGCGTAGATGCAGCGGACAGACAGGTCTCAGTTGGTTTGGTGTCCTCTGCTTACTTTTAATACTTGTAAATAAAACTTTTGGCCCGTAATGTATTTCCCTCATTGTAGCGACCAGAGAGAGGGGGGGGGGGGGGTATATCCAGTCTCCGATAGTGTTACGTTATTATGAGAGTGCTCTGTTTGATTCTGAAACTGTATATATTTATATAAATATATATGTGTGTGTGTGTGTGTGTGTGTGTGTGTGTGTGTGTGTGTGTGTCCGCATCTGTAGCCTGTTATTGTCTCATTATACCGCACTGTGAATGAATCAAAGTAAATATAGAAGTGGTCATGAACACATCTGTCCATCAGACAGAGGGCTGCTGTGCCTCCTGTCATCATTAATGGACGTCTCTTTAAAATGACCGCTCAGAGGAGAGGAGTTCTCATTTCTCTAACCGCCTGCTGCTTCCCCTCCTCTCTCCTCGGTTCCCCTCCTCGGCTCCTCCGCTCGCATCTCCTGTGGGCGGGACTAAGGATCGAGGATAGGATCCGAGGAGGGGAGTCGAGGAGGGGAGTTAGAGAAATGAGAAAGGGCCCAATGCGACCGAGGTTCCCTGAGCAAGGCACCGTTCCCTAACTGCTCCCCGGGCGCCGTCAAAAATGGCAGCCACGGCTTCCTAACACTAGATGGGTCAAATGCAGAGACATTTTTTCCCCACGGGATGATAAAGTATATTCAACATCAATCAAAAATCAAGTATCTGCTCTTGCTCTTTTGCACCTTTTGCATATCATGTATTTTTTTTTTTGCTATGTGTTGTAAAATGTAATTTTCTTAAATGTTTTATGTGAGGGACTGCGGATGAAATTAAGCTCAAAGCTAAATCTGGCACTGTACCTTGACACATTTTAAGTTTTAAGTGTTCATAGACATGTCCCTTGCTAAATAAACTATTAATAAATAAATAAGACAATGCAGCAGTCCATAAACAGTTTGAATGTGTACCAGGCCTTCTCCATTGAATAAAGTAGAATATAGAGAGAAATCACCCTCTTCAGTAAATAAGGAAGGAAACCCCCACGACTTCTTACGGTGACGTCCCTTTCGAAAACAGCAAGCGAGATATACTATGATATTTTCTTTACTGCATCATTTTTAATAATGTAAAAACAAAACAAACAAAGGCTATGACACCACTGTTGTGCAACAAAACGTATATGCTATTATTAGTATTATTATTAGTATTATTATTATTATTACTACTAGCTGCTACTTCTCGGGTTGTCCATATTCCAACGAGGATATGTACGTTATTATGTCTTTCAGTGTCTCTGTATGTAGCACCACTTATACCAAAGCAAATTCCTCGTATGTGTGAACCTACTTGGTAAATAAAATTGATTCTGTACATTTTATGTCATTTTAAACACTATGTGCATGACTGTTTTTATCTAAAAGTGTGATATATTTTTTGTTTACTCCGATCTTTCAACTGTGATTCACACTCCCGTCCAGTAGGTGGCGCTGATGCACCTCTAAGCTGTTTTTCAAACGCCTTTAAGATAAGAAATGGAACCGGAAGTGGTTGCAACTGCTCGGCTGGTCTGAGCATAGCAGTTGTGTTATGATTTCTCTTAATGCGTTATTACTAATGGATGGAGTCCTTTTTACATATGAAGTACGCATGGATAAACGGGGCTGTGTGGACTTTTCTTCCCCTTGTCGGATGTGACTTCTAAAGGTGGGATAAACTAACTGACAGCTCCTCTGGGAGGCTATGATAGCAGCTAACCAGACAGAGCTAGCATAGTGTTAGCATAAACAAGCTAACTCGATACAACCGATGTCAAGTGCCCTGAAATTCGTCATTAAAGGTAATAATAATAAGCTTTACGTGTGTAGAACATACACCAGTTGCAGCTCAAAGTGCTTTTACAAGGCACATATCACAATTAAAATCTCAACAAGAGTTTGACATCATGCCAGACGTTAACACCTATTATCATATGCAGCAAAACAACATGATATAACAGTGTAACACTTTACACAGCAGGTAAAAGGTATGATAATAAAAGTCAAAACCTATAAAATACCCAAAACAATTCAGTATGAATACCACGTATATAAATTGACCTGACGAGAGTCGTGTCAAATGATCATATAATCATTTAACATCATCATATATTTACTTCCTTTGAGTGCCTTTTACTCTGTTCAATTGTATTTGTATTTGTGTGAAACATAGACAATGGACATGTCGGAAGGGTAAAAGGTGGATTTGCAAATGGATGAGGACTGGAAGGTTTTATGGTTTAATGGTGGGAATGTTTAGATAATGTCTAAGATAATAAATGGGTAGGATTACTGCTTTCTTTCTTCTATGATGGGACTGTTAGCTGTCTGCAGAACCTCTGTATCCTCTTGTGGCTCTGTTTTAGATATATTTGGACTATCTTTATTACTTTTTAAATATAACAAACTTGGTTATGAATAATTTATCAGTTTCTCTTAAGGGAATTCATATTTCCAACACAACTAGCTAATGAGTAGGAGTTTTAAGTTAGCCAGTTAGCATGGTTCAGGCTGGTAAACACAAAAGCCACATTAGCTAACGCCAAACAAGTTAAGCAGCACTATTTAAATTCGGATGTTGTGTTAAAGGTGTTTAAGTGTATTACTAGGCATGATTATAAAAAAATAAAAAAAACACACCTACTCACAGAAGCTAACCGTGAAATTGCCATCATTTTGGAAAAAGGCTTTTCTCAAGTGACAAAGCAAACTTGACACATTTGACATCCGACTGCAATTAGCTTAGCATTAGCTGCAGTTAGCACCAGTCCAAGAAGCTTTTTGTACTTACGTTCACTGGCCTCTTACAAAATGGGAACTAATAGATATGAATGTCACAGTATGTTGCTTGTCACCAGAGGTGGGAAGTAACTAA
Source organism: Chaenocephalus aceratus (assembly GCA_023974075.1). Lineage (NCBI taxonomy): Eukaryota > Metazoa > Chordata > Actinopteri > Perciformes > Channichthyidae > Chaenocephalus > Chaenocephalus aceratus. The sequence continues at coordinate 25,270 of JAMFTG010001500.1, forward strand.
GTACATTTACTCAAGTACTGTACTTAAGTACACTTTTGAGATACTTGTAGTTTACTTGAGTATTTCCATGTCTTGCTACTTTGTACTTCTACTCCACTACAACTCAGAGGTAAATGGTGTACTTTTACTCCACTACATGTATTTAATACCTTTAATTACTCTACAGATGTGGATGAATGATGTGAAATATAATCAAGTGTTAAATCAGACTTTAGTTCCACCTGGAGTAAATCCACCAGCTACCCTGCAGTCTACAAAGTACTTCAGACTAGCTGCACCTTCACCAGCTTTGAGAACACTTTGATGATCAATCATTATAAAACATATCATATATATTATTCTGAAATGGACCAATCTGCACAATCACTACTTTTACTGTCGCTACTTTCACTATATTTTGATGATAATACTTTTACTTGAGTAACATTTTGAATGCAGGACTTTCACTGTAACAGAGTATTCCTACACTCTGGTACTTCTACTTTTACTCAAGTACACGATCTGAGTACTTCTACTTTTACTCAAGAACAAGATCGGAGTACTTCTACTTTTACCCAAGTACACGATCTGAGTACTTCTACTTTTACTCAAGCACAAGATCTGAGTACTTCTACTTTTACTCAAGTACACGATCTGAGTACTTCTACTTTTACTCAAGTACACGATCTGAGTACTTCTACTTTTACTCAAGTACACAATCGGAGTACTTCTCCCACCTCTGCTTGTCAGTAGGTGTTTCTTGTATGCTTACGTTAGATAAAGGTCTAGCATTTAACATGCTAACTAAAGTATTTGAAGCAGGCTAATATATGACCAAGGGACAGGATTGTTTTGCCCTTGCTCGCAGCTTTTGTTTCTGTGTTGAAATCACCAACAGCTTCTTGTTCACAGTGTAAATACTCAGGATAGTCATTTGTTTACTGGGCAATAAAAAAGTCGAAAAATGTCTCGCACCCAGTGGAAGGACTCATTGACAATAACAAGTTCATCCTGTGTTTTACTTCTGGTAAGCAACACAGAACTACTGTATGCTTTTTAAAAGGGCTGTCAATGTGTTTTAAAATGTGAGGCTATGTATTATACAATTTTATATCCAAGAAGACAATCCTTTAGCGTTTCACTGTGTTGTAGTGACGGGAGTTGCGAGTGGAAAAAAAAGGATGATACAATAAAGCAACAGAATTAGTTAATGGACGGCATTTTGTATAGGTTTGTTGTAAACTTTCTGATTATGGCCGAGTGGCTGCAACATGTGTTTCCTACTTTGACGTGTTGACGGGTGAATCAGGGGTTTACCTGTAAGCCCTTCAGTAAATGTCCAACCTGCTCTTCACTTGTAAGCCTTTAACCAATGCATCTGTTACAAAGTTAGCCTCCTGGTGTAACCCTGGTGACCTCACTACAACATCATCAGATTTCGTCGTTGTTCAGATTTAATGAAGCTACTCACGAGCCACAGAATTATCCGTACCATTTTCAAGTACAATCAGAGGTGCACCGTTAACAGAAAATCGTCTTAAATGTGTGAACATTTTCAGACCTCATTATATGATCCAGGGATGTTGGAACTGAACCCATAGTGTCATTTCGAGTCAATCTATGAGTGTGTACAACATGTTGTCCAAAGTCCAAACAGTTTTCGGATCCAAATGACCCCGGGCAGAATGAAAAGCTTTCCTTTATAGAAAGGAGGAGGCATGATATTGTTGTGTAGGGTTATGAAAATGAGTTCAACAGTGAATTAAATGAAATAGTTGTCAAGAAAGAGAGAAGGAAACCCCGACTCCTTTCTCACATCTGGACAGGAGGGCTCAGATTTGTACAGAAATGTCTCCAAAATCAAAGTGATTGTTGAATGAAATAGTCCTACATCAGGGGTGTCAAACTCAATTTCATCGTGGGCCACATTAGAATTATGGTTGCACTCAAAGGGCCGGTGGTAACTTCAAGACTATATAAATATACATAGATAAATATATATAAAATAATGTATTATTTTACAATATTTCCTCTCCATTGGATTATTATCGAGGGTAATAACTTCATAATTAACTACGTCTGAAAGCAGAAGTCTAGGGCAAATAATTGCAAGTCTCTTCCCACAAAATGAGATGCATTGTGGGACATGTAGTTTATGGGCAACGTGCTCCTGTAAAGCGGCACGTAACCTTATAATAAACTGATTATATTCTTTGCAAGCTCTTGTGGGCCACATCAAATGAAGTGGCGGGCCGGATTTGGCCCCCGGGCCTTGAGTTTAACACCCCTGTCCTACATGCTTGGAACACTGTTGCGCTCCATCAATAAACATCTGAGCGTGCAACCTATAGCCTGATTAATATCATTACACTATAAAAAATAAAATTGCCACCTGCACAATGTAACCGTGTTATTTCACTCCAATCAGGTACTGGCACTTTTCCTGCCTTGAGGCCGAGTGAATAATCGAGGAGAGGAGATGGAAAAGATGACTGCTCTCCACTTGTCATCGGCTACGACTTCAAGACTCTCCGTGAGGGACTGAAAGGAACAGAAAGCTATCCTCTGGAAGGACAGGGCGAGACACAGAGAAGCATCCACAGCGACCAACCACTTGAAGCGTAGAGGAGATGGCTTTCCTGGACAACCCGGCCATCATCCTGGCGCACATCAGACAGTCTCATGTGACCAGTGACGACACAGGCATGTGTGAGATGGTGCTGATAGACCAGGATGTGGATCTGGAGAAGTGCCAACTGGCTGTGGTGCCGGGAACCAGCTGTGGGTCAACAGGGTCCGAATCACTGAGCGAGGGGGGGAGCAGCGTGACAGAAAACCACGGCTGTGACCTCTCTCAGTCCATGGACATCACCTCCAGCTGGGACTTTGGCATCCGCCGGCGCTCTAACACGGGTAAGATCATCTGACTGTGGCTGGCAAGGCAAGGTTATTTATATAGCACCTTTCAACACAAGGCAATTCAAAGTGCTTTACAAACATGAAAGACATTCAGAGGATTGAGAAACATTATAAAAGGGCATTTAAAAACACTAATTTCAAAGCAAAGATAATGGAGTGCCGCAGTGACGCGTCCTAAAACCAGGAAGTAAACTCCTTCCGGTTCCTTCGACAAAAACGCAATGCAATCTCTCCGTAGGATGTTGGAAAAGAGCTGGAAAGAAGGTCTGTGGTTGAAACACATTGAAGAGACGGATTACGTTTTGTTCAGCCGGATAATCTCCACATGTCTACCCTACTTTTATCATTTTCTAATCATAAATCTAGTCGCAAGAAGCAAAATGCTAACGTTATGCTATAAAGGAACTACAGCAGGGTTGCCGCTTCAACGTCACGCTGACTTCAGATCCATATTCAAAACATACAGATTCTAAATGGTACGAGTTGAAGCGTTAGTTTGAACACTTTGCAGGAGGCAGGGACTTGCTTTCAAGCAGAACAGAAACTAACTTAGAGGAGTGTTTACGTGTTCGGCGTAATGACGTACAACGGCCTCCACGACTTCTGTAGTCCTATTCAGCCACTTGGTAACAACCATCGTTTTTCAGACACGTCAACTCTTCAGGAACCACCAGCGGGGTCCCTGCTGATGGATTTACTGTCGTAGAACAAAACGTGATCCGTCTCTTCAATGCGTCTCAACCACAGACCTTAGTTCCCGCCATTTCCCAACATCCTAAGGAGAGATCCCGTTGCTTCTTGGCGAAGGAACCGGAAGTGGTAAAATACTAACTTACTTCCGGGTTTGAGGACGCGGCACTCAGAACATGAATAACAAAGGTACACACATCTGACATGCTTAGCTCTGACTCTCAATCATTGCTAACTTTTTTAGCAGAAATAGTTTTCTTTGACCTCACTTTCTTTCTACTTTCTTTTTTAACTCGTCCTTTAGTTATTTCAAGTGTTTCACGCTAAACGAACGCCCCTTTGGAACATTCTAATCCGACCCCATGGTACCTTTTAGTATCGCCGAAACGATCCCTCTTTTTTAAAATGCACATTAGTTAAGTTTACCTTGTCTTTCCAGGAGGTGTTTTGGTCAGCAGGGCAGGCTCTCTGTCTCGCACCCCCCGCACCCCCTGCACCCCCCTGTAATCACCACAGGGGCAGAAAGCCTGCTCTGCTCGTCTTTGTTTGAGGGTGTTTGTGTGTCTAATCTGGGCCAGTGGTTTAGTGAGGTCAAATTGTGTGCTAATGAAGGTTGTGGAAGCACAAGGGGAACGCATGGGGTGAGATGGCAGTCACTGCGTGGATTACATGAATCGCTATGAGGTGAGTCGCACAGATCACATGATAAATGACTTCCAATGCAACGTACAACAACGCGCAATAAACCATAATGATTCAAACTAAGGACAACCAGAGAAGTGCAGATGTATTCACTTCAAACAAGCAAAACAATTGTAAGTTTGGGTCATACGTTACTTATTAGTTAAACTCTTAAAGGTGGGGTCGGTCATTTTGGAGAAAGCAGCTCGAGTGCGCTAGAATTTGAAAATACACAACCGGAGAAAACCTGCCACTTCTGAATAGTATTCTGTGTTGCTTCTATGAGAGCTAATTGCTGCTTTTATCACAGTTTCTTGGTTGCGAGACTCGAGCTTTGGGCGGGTTTATCTGCATTGGTTATCGTCTCAATTTTCCAAGAGGACTTCCTCAGTTCTGGTAATAACTTCAACCGGATATCTGTCTCGTATAAAGTGTTCCCCAAGGTTCAGTTTTAAGTCATTTTGAAGGTGACTCTTATCTCCTAATGTATCAAATCTCCTCAATACTTCATGGTTACAAGTCCAACAAATTGCTGCTGTCTTCTTTTGACCAAGTGCTCCAAAGGGTTTAATGAAACATCAGGTTTCTTTTTAAAACTGGCTTTCCATCCAAATCAGAATCCATTTCACTATGACTGGTATCATGGTCAGGGCTTCAGAGCTTCTGCAGTGTGACGTCCTCAGTTTTGGGTCTGTTGGCGGTTCGATACAGGTAGGGCAGTGGTTCTCACACTTTTTTCAATCATGTACCCCCTTTAAAAAGAAATTCAGCCAAGTGGGTGCCCTGATCAGCGCAAAAACAATTTGTTAGGGACAAAAAGCCTATATGAAGAGGTACAGCACCATCAGTGTCTGATTCATTAAAACAACAACAGCAACTGAGAAACACTTAAATGCTACATTTCAAATGTTTACAATCCATCACTAAATTCATGGCAAACCAATTTTAACATCATGCAATAACACTGAGACGACATTAGTAGGCAAACTGCAGTTATTACACTTTGCGTTTTGAAATATGGGTAACTCTGTTTATATAAAACCCACACTGCTCAAACTTCCTTACTTTTCCTAAAATTGGTATATTTGTATATTTATTTATTCTGGGGCGTGGGGAACGAAGAGAAAAAAATATATGAGCATGGGATTTTGACCCCTCGTATAAACATATGCATAATGCTACGCTATACTTTGCGGCCACACGCCGTTGCCAAGCAACGCTTATTGTTTAGGTCCTTTGATAAGCAGGCAGTCATATCATTAACTAGAACTAGCTAGATCTGATAGATTTGGACAGAGACGCGAGTGAAGTATAACCGGACGAGAGAGAGAGAGATCAGCTGCTGCTGACGGAGAACACGCAGCTCCGCCGCTGTGACGGATCGTTGAGTGGAGAAAAATACACTAAGAGTTAGACCTAACACACTTAGCTAGTTTATCTACTCTGGAACTAGCTAAACTAGTTATAAATATATGTATTCTTTACTGTCGGGTCACTTATTACAGGTTCAGCGAGCTGCACGAGACTGACGGGCTGTCAGGAGAGGGAGAGGGAAAGAGAGCACCCGGTTTATTTTTCCCATGTTATTATCCAGAGTTTCTGTAAACCTTTGAATAAAGTAGTTAATCTACTATTAGTAGTTTGTTTGAATGCATTAATTATGTTTTTTTCTTTCATTAACATAAAATAAATCTCACGTACCCCCTGCAGTACTCCAACGTCTGCGTACCCCCATTTGATAACCACTGAGGTAGGGGACTGCATTTGGGATTGGGCGACACATCCAACATCTTTGTTGTGTAACGCGTTACAAAGTAACGCGTTACTGTAATAATATTACTTTGTCGGTAACGGAGTAGTGTAACGCGTTACTTTTATAATTCAGTAATCACACTACAGTTACTAACATTGCCCCGACACACGTTACTTCGTTACTTTCTAAAATCAGTCATAATCAAACCTCAACAAACACCTGCAAAGAACACATGCTAAGGTGAAGCTAACACGCATAGCTGTTGTTTATTTATATCACACACGTAGTCTGTTCTTCTTCTCTGTTTTCCGGTTGTTGCCTGTCTTGAATGACGAATACACACTACCGCCGCCTGCTGGTAAGGAGAGTTATTGCCACTCACGCATGCGCAGTTCGTACGTGCTCGGCTGAAGTCTTTGCGGTGTCTGGCTCCAGTGCAACACATGGCCAACACGCAGGAGAACAACACGCTGACGCAACAGCGTGAGCAGAGATAGACTGCGCAACATATACAGATAGCAGGAGACAGAGGACAGCCACGGTCAGATATGAAAACATTCAGGAGCTATCTGGATCAGTCTTATGCGACAATGGAAACTGAACTAAAGAGAACATTTAAAACTTTAGCAGTCTGCGTGATCTGCCTGCAGGGAGGGGCGGGCCGGCCCTGCGAGTAAAGTAACGAGTAAAGTAACGAATTACTTTATGTAGAGAGTAACGAAGTAGTGTAATATATTACTTTTTTTTAAAGTAATATGTAATATGTAATATATTACTACTACTACCCCATCTCTGGTGCCGTTAAACCAAACCACATGCTGTATATCTCTAGGAATGTTAGCGGATGAAGGCGGGAACAGATACACAATTCGGGCATCAATGGTCATTAAGTCAGTGTGGCTGTATTTGATGTCAATGTGGCAGCAGCCCTTCCAAATGATCAGACAAATAAATAAATAAATAAGAAAAGCGACAACCCTTACATTTAATCCCGTGATTGAATCAATGGGTCAGTTTACTCCAGTGCAGGGTGGCAATATCATTCACTTTGGTTTTCATTTTTTAATGGAAAACACCAAATATTTTACATTTTAGCGGTATTATTCCTCAGGGATGTTAAGAGACATCCCTAAGACAAAAATAAAAAGTGTTGGTCTCTTTCAAAATCACTGTCTGTTCTTGTGTTAGCCAGGTCCCATGACACAAGAACAGACAGTATATATATATATAGATTATAGATTTAATTTGTTAGCGCTTTTACAGGTGCTCAAAGACGCTTTACAGATATAGTGAAGGGAAAAGAGAAAAGGAAGGAACAACAAATAAATATATAGTTAAAGTTAAAGTCAAATAATACCAAAACAATCAAATATTAAAAGCCAGATTGAAGAGGTGAGTGTTTTGAAGGTGGGGGGGTCGGTGCAGTCCCTGATGGGTTGGGGGAGTGAGTTCCAGAGGGAGGGGGCAGCGACGGAGAAGGCTCTGTCCCCCCAGGTCCGGTGATTGGTGCGGGCGGGGATGGAGAGGAGGTTGGCTTCTGATGAGCGGAGGCAGCGGGAAGGGGTGTGGTGGTGCAGCAGGTCTGTGAGGTAGGGGGGGGGCCTGATTGTTGAGGGCTTTGTGAGTAATCAGGAGGACTTTGAAGTTGATTATTATTATTATTATTATTATTATTATGTAGCTTGTGTAAACGGTCTGCAGCGTCACAAAGCCTCAAAGTACACCCTGTAGCGAGTAAAAGTCTAACACAGAGAAGATCTGTCTGCTGCCCCAGAACGCCTCGTTGGACATTTTTCTTTTTCCATTATTTACTTCTTGGGTATAGTGACGTAACGTAACGGCCTCGCTGCTGCGAGGAGCGGGACACTGTGAGCCGGCTCACTGGTGTGGGATCAGCAAGACAGCGAGACACCGCGGAACTCAGCCTGAGCACACACACAAACTCCCAGCCAGGCTGCGGGTGTATGTGTGTGTGTTTGGGGCTGGGTTTTGCTGTGCCTCGCTGTCTCGCAGACGGCCACTGGGCTTACAGGGAGGGGGGGGCAGGAGCTCCAACAAGCCGTTCAGGACAGAGAGTGAATACACAGACTATACAGAGATGCTGTTGAGAAACCAATGTGAGTTTGGAACATTGCACAATATACATTTATTCTAGTAGACCTCAACAATGGAATTATGATCAGTAGAAATGGCCATGACGTGGGACCTTTAAGTTTTAGTCCAGGGGTGTCAAACTCATTTGAGTTCAAGGGCCTTATGTTTGACTGGTTTAATCATTTGGTTAATCCGCCCGTAAATGATTTAGCTTTTTAAGTTGGGGTGTGTGGGTGTTAAAAAAAATAAAAAAAGTGAGTTTGAATCAAATCAAAAGCGTGCATGTGTGAAGCTACATCCAGCTGTTATGAGAGGGTGAATCTGGTTTTGGGGCGAGAGGGAGTCCAAAGGCAGACGGCACGTCTCTTTTTGGCTCTCTTGAGCTGTGTACTTTGGTGGAGTGCTGGTTCTGGGTTGTGGGTTGAAATCCTCTGAGACCTGAGATACTGACCTGTGGTGGATCTCATCAGGACACCAGCAAGATAACCGCGAGAAACCCGGGGCTGCTGGTAAGATACGAGGGGTGAACTAATAACATTAACAACATGATAGCTCTTCTCTGTGTGTGTACTGTACATATGTGTGTGTGTGATGGAAAATATCACATGACAGATGTCTATCGATGTCTATCGATGTCTATCGCTGTTGTATATGCACTATTAAAGATATGCATTTGAAGCGAAGTACAGTGTATTTTAATGGTGTGTGAAGAGTTTTAAAGGTGTGACTTTTAAATGTATTTTTTCCTTTGCAGCCCAAAGACTCGAAAGGTTAAGGAAGGAGCGGCAGAACCAAATCAAATGTAAAAACGTTCAGTGGAAGGAGAGGTCCCACGCCTCCCAATCAGGTAAAGCTACACATATCATGTATTTAAAATAACAAAGCTACCTAATTTGGTGTGTTGGGAGACAATTAATGTGATTTTCTGACAAAGTCGAGGATAAAATAGTGGGAAACATATTTTCAGCGTCTGCAAATTATATATAGTTTTTTGATACATTAGCGTAAAAAAAAAATACAATGAATAAAAAAGCAATCGCTCGTAAGTGGCTGCAAGACAATCCTCCTACAGTCGCATTGGATTGAAATCATTAGAGAAATTAATGAGATGGAGAGACTGACATTTTTGTTAAGAGTAAGGAACAACTTTTGTTCTGGAAGTTGATCTAAAACAGGGGCGTCAAACTCAATTTCTTCCCGGGCCACATCAGCATTATGGTTGCACTCAAAGGGCCGGTTGTAATTTATATAAATATACATATGTAAATATATAATATATATTAAATAATGTATTATAGTACATTGTTGTCCCTGCATCTGGTAATATCTTCCTAAATAACTACGTCTGAAAGCAAGTCAAATAATTGAAAGTAAATATTCAACAATTACACCTATTGTATATTATATTCTTTGCAAGCTCTTGCGGGCCACATCAAATTAGGTCGCGGTCCGGATTTGGCCCCCGGGCCTTGAGTTTGACACCCCTGATCTAAAAGGTTAACATATATCTCAAAATGATTGTGAATATGCCCTCACTCAAAAACCCTATTTCTATTAACCTTATTATTTGTGAACATGAAACTCTTTGCATGTGTCCATAATACACAGGAATATTTCTCGTAACTCTAGTCCAGGGCTATTCAATTGGCGCCCCAGGGTGATATTTACTGGCCCTTTGAGTATAATGTTAAAAAGTAATCACATTTTTTCAAAGATATATATTTATTTTTTTGGGCCAGAGTGCCTTTATCCCAGAGAGGGTGTTACATTGAGAGATAGAGGGGAAGACATTGCCTGAAAACTTCGGCGGGCTCGGGTTTCGAACCCACCTACTAGCTACTGTAGTGACAACTCCTTTTATTTTTGTACTCTATTTTCTATTTTATTTTTTGATTTCTTATTATTATTATTACAATTATTTGTTTAATCTCTCAAAGTGTATCAGTATCCCTTGTTGTGAAGCACTTCGAGATTTGTCTTGGCAGATGAGAAGCGCTATATAAATTAAATATATTATTGATTGCATCTCTGCGTGAATGATTAGATAATTTCACCTAAATGAAATCAAATTATGTTGATGGTTGAATTAGCTTCACATGTCGGCCTACTGAGCTCTGAACTTGCCATTTAGATCTAGAAAGGCCTTGGGGCTATGTTGTTTGATTGAATTAAACACAATATATGCACTGGATCTGAAGCTCTTAATATGATCATATTTCAAGCCATCTTTTTCCCGGCCCCTTGCTTTGGATCACTTTCATCCACCGGCCCCATTCCAAACTAATTGAATAGCCCTGCTCTAGACTCTAGATCAGTGCTTCTCAAACTTTTTTCAGTAATACCCCCTTTGAAACATTTTCTCAGCCGAGTTCCCCCTGACCGACCCCGAACATCTTTGATAGAAAAGGCCTATATACATAATTACAATATAGTGATGTTCCATCAGTGTGTGATGTATTAACTACTTCAAGCATGCATTACAACAAACAAACGAGTTTTTCAATTGAAGTAATATATCTGTTTAACAAACCAATGAACAAAATGATATATTATGTAAAACTATAAAATACAATACACACATTTGACATGTTTATACGAGGACCCCCTTGGTGGTTCTAGAAATATTTTATATAAAATTGTGTTTTCTATTTCACTTATTCTACTAAGATTATTTTTGTAATCATGCATGGTATCTTTTTAATGAAACTTTTTTTAAATCTCACGTACCCCCTGCAGTACCCCAACGTACCCATAGGGGACCGCGTACCCCCATTTGATAATCACTGCTCTAGATCAGTGGTTCTCAACTGGTCAGGCCTCGGGACCCACTTTTTACTTGGTCAATAAATCGCGACCCAACATTTTGAAGCACTCAAATCTATTCAACAAAAAATCGTGCTGTAATATATATATACGCTTTTCAGCATACAATATTAATTAAAGTGAAATACAGTGCATATATCCCTTCACAGAACTAAAGTATGCTTTTAAAAAAGTTTAATGAGTTGATGGAATCAAAGCTGAACTGTAACTGCACACATGCTGGAAACCCAACCCCAGCAGGGGGTCTGGGGGGGATTCTTAGAAATACTAACATAAACTACGCATTCTGGTACAATCTGAGAAGAAAATAAATAAATCTATTAATACCCGACATATTAATAATATTTTATGCCATTGTTTGTTTTTCACTTTGTTCTGAAGCTGAACTTGCTGCTCCACACAGAGAGATGAGCAAAGAGGAGATAGTCTGTGTGACTTACTTTAAACCGAGGGTCATATTTCATTACGTGTTCATTTGTATCTGAAGTTGTACCCATGGATGTATAAAGAATAGTTCTACCGCAAAGCTATTCTCCGTGGGGACTTCCGGCAACAATCTTGATTCTGATTGGCCAGAAGACTCGAAAAAACATCAGCAAAGATGTTTTATTGAGAAGATGATCACTACATGACAGAAGTTTTCAAAGCCGTTTATGGTCTCCGGTACTTCCTGTCCAACGCCGACTGCGTGCACAGCGTTAGAAAATCGGGCCTTCAAAATAAAAGTTCGACTTTTTTCCAAGAAAAATAAAATAAAAATTTTCCTTCACTTTTTCCGCGACCCACTCGAAACGGGCCCACCAGTTGAGAACCACTGCTCTAGATCACATACTGTCTGGCAACAATGCTATTGTACTCTGCTTATGTTTCTTGTTTGCTATTTATTGTCTGAAAAAGCTCAATAAGTGGGAAAAACGCAACAACAAAACCTGCAGCTGTGAAGTGAAGGAGTTTCAACTTAATGTTAAATCAATGATGCTGCACTTTCCTCCACCACTTTTGTAGTTTTGATAACAAGATGACATCTGGACATGTCTCTGCAGTTAGAAGACAGTCGCCACTATAATCAATGTATTTGAAAATAACCCAAGCGTGTGCTGCATGTTGTCTCGCATGTTTCTGTCCAGTGGAGGATCTGGGGTCGCTGTTTGAGAAGCGAGATTTTAAAGACCGGCCGCGGTTGACGGGCACCAAATCCACTCTGTCTCTGCGTCTGGAGCAGTGTCCCCAGCAGCTCAACAACCCCTTCAATGAATACTCCAAATTCGATGGCAAGGTGAGGCTTTCCACATTTTCTTCCTGATCATTTGCGCTAGTCTCTAATTAAAACGTATACTGTAATCGTCTAGTTGCCAGCTCCTAGAGTCCTGTTGGGATCCTGGAAATTTGCAGTACACCATAGTTTTATGTTAGAAATGTAGAGTATGGGTCCCCAGCTCATAGAAACTGCCCGATGCTAACTTTCATACGTTGGGCAATTTGCACAATTAGCATACGTTGTGTTAATTAGCATTTCCATTATAGCCTGTGGACAATAGTTAAAAATGGCTTGGCCGATTCGGACAATTTTGGACTGGTTTTGGGGATAATTGAGGATGCTGAGTCCATGTCTGACATTTTCAGGATCAAAGATGGCAGTTTTAACCAGGAAAGTGGCCATATTTGTACTCTCTGTGGGCTTTTAGGAGTAAGCCTATGCTAATGGTCTTGTTTCAGGATGTTAAATAAAGAAATTAAAGTAAACGAATACTAAAACAAGACCAAACGGTCAACAGAAAATATCCGACACGGCTCTCACTCATCTTTGTCCACCAACTCCGACATACAACAGGTGCAGTAAATACCTTAAACCACTCCACGTGACAATAACCAGAAAGGATCCAAAACAAATGCGTGCTGTCTAAACACAAATGAAAACAATGAAAACACTGAACACAGGCCAACTAATGATGTTGGTAAAACGCAGCAGTGCGGCAGACTGACCCTTGAAGAAAGCTCCCATATATACCTATTTTTTTTACCTTGTGTGAATCCTGTTTTTCACTCTGACCCGGTTGCTGCTATAAATGCCTGAATTTCCCCCACGGGGTTAAATGAAGTTCCATTTTATTACATTACATTACATTGGATTTAGCTTTTATCCAAAGCGACTTACAATAAGTGCACTCGACCAAGAAGATATTTGATCTTATCTTATCTGTAGTGCATGATAAAGTGTAGCTTAGCATTCGCTGTGTATGTTTCTCTCATCATGGATTTCCCTCTGCTTGTCTTCTCACCTCTTCAGGGCCACATTGGCACAACGGCTACCAAGAAGATAGACGTCTACCTCTCAATGCAGCTGGCCCAGGAGAAGCTGCATCCCATGACAGTGGTGACCATCGCTAACGCCCGCGTCCACGACCTCATCGGCCTCATCTGCTGGCAGTACACGAGCGAGGGACGAGAACCCAAACTCAAGTGAGTGCTAACCAGAGAGGGCAAAAGTACACACATCCTTTACAGTACAGATACTCGTGTTTAAAAATACTCTGGTGAAAGTAGAAGTACTGACTAAACTTCTTTACTCAAGTAAAAGTACAGAGGGCTTTGAAATGTACTTCAGTAAAAAGTACCCATAGCTCGCAGCTGTTTTAAAGAGTACCTGACCTCCCTTTATATCAATAGAACAATAATGTCATTGTTAGCTGTTTGGAAAATGTAAGAAGTAGAAAGTACAGGTATTTTGGTTCAACATGTAAGAAGTAGAAAGTACAGGTATTTGTGTTCAACATGTAAGAAGTAGAAAGTACAGGTATTTGGGTTCAGCATGTAAGAAGTAGAAAGTACAGGTATTTGAGTTCAACATGTAAGAAGTAGAAAGTACAGGTATTTGTGTTCAACATGTAAGAAGTAGAAAGTACAGGTATTTGAGTTCAACATGTAAGAAGTAGAAAGTACAGGTATTTGTGTTCAACATGTAAGAAGTAGAAAGTACAGGTATTTGGGTTCAGCATGTAAGAAGTAGAAAGTACAGGTATTTGTGTTCAACATGTAAGAAGTAGAAAGTACAGGTATTTGTGTTCAACATGTAAGAAGTAGAAAGTACAGGTATTTGGGTTCAACATGTGAGAAGTAGAAAGTACAGGTATTTGTGTTCAACATGAGAGAAGTAGAAAGTACAGGTATTTGGGTTCAGCATGTAAGAAGTAGAAAGTACAGGTATTTGTGTTCAACATGTAAGAAGTAGAAAGTACAGGTATTTGTGTTCAACATGTAAGAAGTAGAAAGTACAGGTATTTGGGTTCAACATGTGAGAAGTAGAAAGTACAGGTATTTGTGTTCAACATGTGAGAAGTAGAAAGTACAGGTATTTGTGTTCAACATGTAAGAAGTAGAAAGTACAGGTATTTGTGTTCAACATGTAAGAAGTAGAAAGTACAGGTATTTGGGTTCAACATGTGAGAAGTAGAAAGTACAGGTATTTGTGTTCAACATGAGAGAAGTAGAAAGTACAGGTATTTGGGTTCAGCATGTAAGAAGTAGAAAGTACAGGTATTTGTGTTCAACATGTAAGAAGTAGAAAGTACAGGTATTTGTGTTCAACATGTAAGAAGTAGAAAGTACAGGTATTTGGGTTCAACATGTGAGAAGTAGAAAGTACAGGTATTTGTGTTCAACATGTGAGAAGTAGAAAGTACAGGTATTTGTGTTCAACATGTGAGAAGTAGAAAGTACAGGTATTTGTGTTCAACATGTAAGAAGTAGAAAGTACGGGTATTTGTGTTCAACATGTTAGAAGTAGAAAGTACAGGTATTTGAGTTCAACATGTAAGAAGTAGAAAGTACAGGTATTTGGGTTCAACATGTAAGAAGTAGAAAGTACAGGTATTTGAGTTCAACATGTGAGAAGTAGAAAGTACAGGTATTTGTGTTCAACATGTAAGAAGTAGAAAGTACAGGTATTTGTGTTCAACATGTAAGAAGTAGAAAGTACAGGTATTTGTGTTCAACATGTAAGAAGTAGTCCTGATAAGTAAAGTACTGATACCAGAAAGATGTACTTGAGTACAGTAACAAAGTATTTGTACTCCACTACTTCACACATCTGGTGCGAACACATTTTAACACGGGACGTTTCGCCGAGCGTCAGTTTCTCTTACGCTCTGCCTCTCTGTGCTCAGTGACAATGTGACGGCTTACTGCCTGCACATCGCTGAGGATGATGGCGAGGTGGACACCGACTTCCCTCCGCTCGACTCCAACGAACCAATCCACAAGTTTGGATTCAGCACGCTGGCCTTGGTGGAGAAATACTCGTCGCCTGGCCTCGCTTCCAGAGAGTCACTGTTTGTCAGAATGTAAGTAAGAAAGACCGCCACCATCAGTAAGTGTGAATATGTAAATGTCCTCAATGTATATCAAGGAATATAGCTTAATAATAATAGATTACATTTATTATAGCTTCTTTCCAGGGACCCAATCAGAATCAGGTTTATTACCAGGTAAGTTTACACGTTCGAGGAATTTGACTTCATGTCATGGTGCGTACATAAAAAATAACCTTAAGAAATTAGTAATAAAAAAATAAGGTAAACTAACTTAACAAATTGTGAACAAAACTAACATTGCTTTTTATTTCAATTAAATAAATAATATTTCACATCAAAGGAAACCCATGTTTGTATAATGTAGTTAACTCTGTGTGTTGCTGCTAGCATACATAACGTACCTGACGTGGAGACGTTACTCGTGGACGGGGCTACAGAGCTCCTAGAAAGACAGTGGAACCCGGTGCATTCCTCCGTCTGGATGTGGAGCTCTTTTGATAAATGTTTAGACAAACTGCTCGTGTTACCCCGCCCTCACATGCTAAACTCTTATTGCACTTTTGGCAACGAGCATTGTCCACATGGAGACGGGTAAAGTTTAACCACACCTTCGAGCACTTTCTCCCCGTCATGTGTGTGTGTGTTGCATGTATGTAGTAGAGCGTGTGTGTAAGCTGCCTCGCCCCCTCACACACAGACGGGAGAGAGATCTCTCGTCTGGATTGGAAAGATCAAAAATACATCATAGACGCATTTTGTAGTCTTATTGCATGTTAGAAAGGAGTTGGCGACACTAAGACTGCAATATAATATTTATGGAGCAATAATATATGACATACGTTTTAAATGTCTCCAGTACCGATAAAAAGACCGATAACGTTGGAGCTTAACGGCGCGTAAAACACACGTGATGATGTCGACGACAGAATTAGTCGGCAACTAATTTGGTCCTTGATTTTAATCGATTCAGTCGATTAGTTGTTGCACCCCTATTCTCGACACACTGTCATTGGTTTCTTTATCGAGGCCTGAGTTCTGAAAGCATTCACTCTGCTGCTTCATGGTCCTCTCCGCTTGTACTTCTAGACATTGTTTTTATTTCCATATGAAATGTTTTCAGTAGTGAAAGAGAAGAATGAGTATCCAGGCGAACGGAAGAAGCCAGATGTCTTTGGTTGTTCTATCTATAAAGCTGGAGAAGCCTTCTTAACCTTTTTCTTGATTTTTCTCCATTACAGAAATGCTGCTCATGGTTTCTCCTTAATCCCCGTGGACAGTCTGAAGGTCACCATGAAGGAAATTCTCCAGAAAGCACTTAAGAAGAGGAAAGGCTCACAGATAGGCTCAGGTGAAAACACTTCTTGCGTCTTTTACCTCCCCCACTCTTTAGATAGAGAGATAGATAGAGAGATAGGGAGAGAGAGAGATGGATGGATAGATAGATAGATAGATGGATAGATGGATAGATAGATAGATAGAGAGAGAGATAGAGATAGCGAGAGAGATGGATGGATGGATGGATAGATAGATAGAGATAGGGAGAGAGATGGATGGATGGATGGATAGAGAGAGAGAGATAGGTAGAGAGAAATAGATAGAGATAGGGAGAGAGATGGATGGATAGATAGATAGAGAGAGAGAGATAGGGAGAGAGAGAGATGGATGGATGGATGGATAGATAGATAGAGATAGGGAGAGAGATGGATGGATGGATAGATAGATGGAGAGAGAGAGAGAGAGAGATAGATAGATGGATGGATAGATAGATAGAGATAGGGAGAGAGATGGATGGATGGATAGATAGATAGAGAGAGATAGGTAGAGAGAAATAGATAGAGATAGAGAGAGATGGATAGATGGAGAGAGCGAGATAGGGAGAGAGAGAGAGAGAGAGAGAGATATAGATGGATGGAGCGATAGATAGACACTTTATTTATCCCAATGTCATTTGTAAGTTTGGTTGTCTCACATCCAGCACGACAGGAAATGAATTTTGATTTAAATGTAGAAAACGCTAAGCTATGATCTGACCCCATCACGGTCCAACAGGTCCCATGTATCGCCTGGAGAAGCAGACGGAGCCGAATGTGTCCGTAGATCTGGACGCTACGCTGGAGAGCCAGAGCACCCTGGAGTTCTGCCTGGTCAGAGAGAACAGTGAGTAACACCAGGACATCAACACCTAAACTGCCTCAATGAATAACCCCACAGCAGCTGCTCTGCCCCTCTGACCTGACGGTGTTCAGGCAGCATTTCACATCGTGGGATAGTTTGGAGTAGACTAGAAGAATACTTTAGTTTTTTACTCAAAAGGGAGATCATACTTTTCTCAATTTAAAAAAAATATATTTAATAATCCATGTTGTCATGTCATGCATACAGCACTAACAAAATTACTATTAGCTACTAGTAAAGGACACAAGTCTTGTCCACTCTTTGAAGA
>JAMFTG010001501.1:0-50145 GCA_023974075.1 Chaenocephalus aceratus
TACAGCCTTGACAAAGTGATCGGTGGCTTTGATACGTCCAGTGGGCTTCACAAGATCAACACGACACCCACATGCTTACAGCTGAGCTAGAAGATACTCTCCGGTTTACAGTGGCTTAGAAAATGTGACGGTATTCATGGTTGGCGCCACCGACAAGGTCAAGTGCAGAAGTGGAAATAAAAGTTGTTTCACGGCACACCAGAGAGTAACCTGTTGGCACCTGACAGAGCTGTGTGGGTGCAGGTCAGCCCACTAGTGTTCTCGATTAAGGGAATAACCTGAAGGTAAGAGGACGCTTTCTCAATTCTTAACTGTGTTCAGTTAGAAACGACCCAACAAGTTAGGGGGCTGCTGATGTAGGGTGTAGGGTGTAACCCTTTGCCAATCATACTGCATATACTATGCAGCATCCATAGCATTGTTAACTCCATGGTCAACACTTTAGGTACAATTATTGTCTATAAGATAACGATATGTATCGTGTTTTCTACTATACTTTTAATAGCAAAAAAAGAAGAAGTTATCTTTCAGTCAATTAAACATGGCTTTTCTTTTGTAGCATTAACTCGCATGTACATTATTTTTCTTAAATACCTTCAAATAGAACATATTACATATATTGCAAAAGTTAACAAACTGACCAATCGCACCACAAAAAAAGGCATCTACCAATCCCGTTATGCAAAACCTTGACGACCTACTTCCATTCTAGTTTTTCAAATGAAAGCCCTAGAGATGTGCAGTCCACTGCGTAACCGTTAAAGGTACAGTAACTGACATTTATTGGGAGCATTATGCTGAAAGGAAACTCAATATATAGAACAATGTTGAATCCATCATTATTTTATGAAATCCAGACCCTAATATTACTCAAGGCCTTAAAACCTGAGTTTTTTTCTTAAGATACATTTGCTACATCATTTTTTTGAATAAACCTTTTGTTTTTAACTCGTCAGTTGTTTTAGTCATACATACTTTCAAAATTATATTTAAGATTATTGACTTTGTTTTATTGTATAAGGCAAGGCTATTTATATAGCACATTTCAACACAAGGCGATTCAAAGTGCTTTAAAAAAAATGAAAGGCATTAAGAGCATTAAGAAACATATTATAAAATGATATCTAAAAACACTAAAAGCAAAGATAAAAAGTAAAGATAATAAAAGTTACAGTGCAGTTTAAGATATGATCGATTATTCTGAGCTCTTGTACCGCATATTCAGTAACCAGTAATCAGGTCACTCCAAAATGTACACTTTAGAAACTAGCAACTATATTTATTAAGAGCACGGAGGTTTTGTAGGCGAACTAACAATGGCAGTTCATACCAGATCCAGAGTGATTCGCTTTGATGGGAGTTATTTTCAGGGGAGTAAATTGCATTGTGTTGAAGTCGGTGGGTTTGTAAGTGTCCTCGTTTTGTTTATATTTAACCATCTGATTCGTTGTGCACATATATAGCAAGCAACTGTACTTTTAGAATGCAGCCTGTAAATGATTGTACTTTTCTTCAAGCTGTCCTTCTTGTCAGGTCTTGACTGTTCTGTTCTTCGTGATATGAGAGCCGCACGACGTCTCTCAGGATGTGTTCGCAGGTTATAGCTGAGGATTATCCTCCACTCTGCTTTTCTCTCCAGACTTCAGCTGACTGTTGGGTCCCCGGAGAAGGGATGTCAGGACCTTTCCCCCTCTTTTAGACTGACACTTGTTCAACCTTGACATGACCAAATGTCTTGTTGACCACCTGCATCTATTGATGACTTCCTGAAGGCTCACGCCTCCCTTATCAACTCCTCGACCTCCTTCCCTGTTATTGTATTTAAAAAGAATCCTTGAAGTTTACGATTGGTCTGATTTTATTTTCCCTTCTGTGTTTTCAGAAATACATTAACAGGATATTGAAAACACATTGTACACATGGCCCGAGTTTTGATTATATATTCTTACTCGACCCAAACAGTTCTGCAGGGATAATTGCTCTTGGCTTACAGCACAGAAAACAATTCCTTTCTTCATTTGTTTCACTGACTTCTCAGTATGTTATACTTTTGGGGGATTTCCCTTTCCTGTAGTGTGTTAAATAGGTTTGTGTGCATGTAAATGGTCTGCAAAGGCTAACATCCCAACGTTTCTGTCCCTGCCTGAAACGCCTCCATTGGACTCCTTTGTTTACTTTAGTAACACAGTTACATCGCCACGTAACACTCACAGATCTAAATGTTTATATTTCTTCACAATAAAGAAAAGTATTTCTCTAAAACAACAGCTCAGCGATGATCAGCTGCACCTCGGCCGATGACTTTATTGTGTTTGCTTGTTTTTTGAGGATGCTCAAATCAGGATATTGGGGTCAATCACCAAAGTTGGAAACTGGCCAATCCGATCGCACTGTGTATTTGAAAATATTTCTTGATGCCGCACATCAGGTGATTTTACTCTTCCGTTTTTTATCTATGTATATGTGTATGCATCTACAGTACGATATTTCTCGCCTTCTGTAGAGACCAAATTCCCCAAAAAGTGGAATTAGTATTTAATTTAAAACACAGTCGATGGCAGCCAAGGCTTTCCCAATCTCATTCGATAATGGGGGAGACTTAATATGTAAGAAAAAAAAGTCAATAGAATAAAAGCAACATACCTGGCAGTGCAGGGAATACTTTGAACTTACATGTAAACCATAAGGCAAGGAGATCAAATGTTGCTGAAAATACTACAAGTAGCTGTTTAATGAATACATCAAATGTGAATTTTGTAAATATTCATGAGATCTTACAGGGACTGCTTGAATGCATTAGGTGGGTGGGGTTGTCCTCGGGGATTTCCTGACCTCAGTACTTCCAAAATCCTGGCTACGGCTCTGCATATATATCTGATTGTGTTCTTCTGTCAAAAAAGGCTGTTTTATGAATGTTTGCAGATGTAGCGTAAACAGTTATTTACTTAATTTAGTAATGATATTGTCAATATATTACCTGCCTGGATCTATTCATTCCTCATCATGAGTTCAGGAAATGAGCAGATATCCTATAATCATTATGTTTAAACTCCATGTGCTCTATTAACCACTCCACGGTCCGCCCGTGTAAAACTGTACCGCTAAACGTTGACTGTGTCAGCGTGTATTACGCCGCAGGAAATGAACATAAGGAGGACAATCAACAGACAATAGACAGTTACAGCTTTTATTTGTCCGCACAATCTCCTCTGCTGAAAACTGAGTTGATCTGCCTCTGAAAACAAAGGAGCGCATGGCTCCGAGCCAAAAGGGCCACGGCTCAGATCAACTGCCGCCAGCAGAGACGAGATGTAACGGTGTGTGGAGCGCAGGGTTCCCGCTGAAAAGCAGGTACATATAAGGTTCTTCAAGTGAGTGGAGAAGCGAGGGAGAATATGCAGAATTAGACGGGTATTACAGGATGCTGAAGTGAAGATGTGGAGGCCATCTGGGCTCAGTTCATCTGTCATCTTATCGCCTGCCTTCAGCTCGCTCACTCTTGGCAGAGCTACGCTGCACAGCTGGCTTTACAATCGCTCTCCGTCTCTCTCAATCGCTCTCACTCTCTCATGTGTGTGTGTTCTCAGGCATTCTTGCACGTGTGCTTGTTCATCCGACTAGAGGATGTGTGTAAAGCTGTACACAATGTTATATGGAGTATTTGGATGGGAATTATGAAATGATTGCATTTATTCCAAGTCTACGAACATTTGTCGAGGAAGTATTCAGCAAACACACTAAAAATACCTCTATGGAAAATGCTAAGTAAAAGTATGGAAGTATAATCACTGAGAGTATTATAAAGTAAATATTTATATTAATCACTGAATTATTTTTAACTCATGCATTAAAGTAAACTCTGGATTTTACTGGTGTAGTTTATTAATTTGGAACTAATTTTTAGCTAATTTATATCAGACAGCATATGTTTTCATAAAGTATTGATATGCAGAATGTTTACGGCAATAATGAAGAAATATGTTGGTTTGCAAAAGTGAAAAACAGTGCAACATTACCCAGAAACCTAAGTGACACTTTCCCAATGTGTGTGTGTGTCCAGCCAACACTAGACACCTCAATTTATCAAATATCTTAATATCTTCACATTTGAGAAGCTTGGAGTGTTTTTGAATGACACTAGAACATAACGCGGTCAGATGTGGAAAGGATGTGAACTAACTGAAGAAGAAACTGTATGAAAATAACCAGTGAAGTACTCGGGTAACTGTAGTACTCGCTCTCTATACTCACTTCCAAAACACTGGTGAATAATGAAGTCTAAAAGTGGATGAATACCATTTATTCTACAGGGCATTATAAATCCATGGGAAAGACTTTTGATTTAACAAAAGCTTTTATTCTGAAAGGTAGTTTACACCCAGAGTAGGAACTGCCTATTGGTCCAAGGACTCCTGAACCAGTTGTATGTCTGTACCTGAAGAACTAATCTGGGTTTGATGTTTACTTTCTGAATGATGGAAAGTGTCGCCAAAAGGTTGGGAACGGTTTTGCTATATTAATATGGGAGCAAAGGGGTCTCAATGTACTGCAAAACAAAAGGGAATACTATTGTAAACTGAAATAAAGCAACAATTGTAATTTATGACTTGTTTGTGTTGCATGTTTGCTGGCTTTACCTTTATTTGAGATCTATCCCTATACTAGTTTACTTCACTGCGTTTACTTAAGTGTTTTTGCACTACGTGTGACGCTAACACTTTCAAGTGAACATATGAAACATGTATTTATGAAATAAATCTGTTAATTAGAAGATACATTTGGGTTGAGCGTACAGTGCGAATATTGTGTCGCATGTATTTCAAAATTGGTATTGTTATATTGCAGATGGTTTACTCTTTGTCATATATTTAGAATTTTAAGCCACAAAGAATCGCTTTTATATTGTTTCATATTGAAACTTGTGATTTACACTCATAATATTTTCTGGATTTTGTGTTGCATTTGTTTTTTTGTGGTTAATATTAATTATTTTATTTATTTTTTATTTCAAAGTACTGACAATAGAGATGTGCATTTTAGATTAGTAGCAATGCACGCACCATACATGGGTGTGTTTATGAATATATTAAAGTCTTGGGACATTTTCCCTAAGCTAAAATAATTCCAAATGAAGGCGTTCAATTATTGTATAATATATATATAATTATTGCTTCATTATGTGTCACACGTTATGCATTCCAAGCCTGAACAATTACATATTTTTACCCTTTCAGAAGCAATGTTGCTGGTAAGTTCTATTCACTAGTGTGTGTACAGTAGGTGTGTGTGTGTGTGTGTGTGTGTGTGTGCGCGTGTGTGTGTTTGCCAGAGGCGGTACTGTGGGGAAGGCTATAATAGGTTTCCATGCTACATATGTAGTGCAGAGCTGACTGGGAGCAGCAGAGAGACTCGGTTTGAAGAAGTGCTTCACATTTGAACTCATGTCACACTGGATGACTGGCAGGGTGCATCCATGCTGCTTAGCCTGTCTGTGCTTTAACCTGAACACATGTTATGGTGTGTGTATGTTGCATTATGGGTCAGGAGTGTTATCGCTCCAGGAAGAGTCATAGGTGAAAACGGAGTCCTTGCATTAGTACAGTTAAATCATTTTATATAAATACCTTTAGATTAGTTATCCAACTTTTCTTAGTGTCTAGTATGCATTGTAAGTGTGGCTCTCATCATACCGTGAAGTAAAGACTTTCATTTGTCCACGTTCCACTGTCCACCCCCCAGTCAGACTGCATTTTCTTTCATTTCAGTGGGATATCTGATTTCATGAAGCATCAATTTCACCAGGCCAAACAAACTTTATGAAAGTAGTAAAGTGAAGCTGTTATAGCTCTTGGATGCTTAGTTATTTCAAACATCTCTATAGTGAACATATGATTGTTAAGATACGCCTTTATATCCCATTCCCATGGCGTCTGTGTCACAATCCCCCCCCCTCCCTAAAGGTTCGAACATGGCTCTTGGCCTAGCGCCAGGCTGATGATGGCTACCAGCCAAGACAAAGACAATGGAGGATATTAACTCTCCTCTTGGGAATAATTCAACAGAGTGGAAATATTTTGACATTGGGATAAAAGATGGGTCAACACACAACACATATGCAAATAATGCTATTGTGAGTGATTTAGTAAACACAACAAACATGGCCGGCCACGTAAAGAAAAAAGACAATTACAATATTGTCTCCTATCGATCGAAATGGCCTGAATTTAATCAAATCGCAAATTTTGTTTTATTATCCAACAATCTAAATAATATCGTATCTTGATGAAGCGTGTACCCACTTTGTGCGGGATTGCATTATTTGTCCTGCGTCCGAGAAATTGAGACTTGCATTTGATTGACAACCTTTTAAAACTTGGCTTTTATCCAAAGGCTGCTTAGAAAGCAAGAGAGGGCTGTCACAACTTGAAGCAAGAAAGACATCACGGAAATGTCGATCTGTTGATACATTCTTCCTGAAACTGAAACAAAAATCCAAACAAGTGCAAACAAACCCACCTATAAAGCGTTGTTATTCATATTTGAGCTGGAATATTTATTTTTAGATTAGGCGTGGATTGCTATTATATCTAAATCTAAACGACCTCTTTGCATTGCAGTAACATGTCCCATGCAGCCACACACAGACAGACGCTTTGTTTGTTTCTAACAACTGAATTGTTATTGGTTTTACTGTTAATTGTAACGAACAACCAATGCCAGTACAGATATTGTAGTAGTGTGCAAGCAATGTACTCAACATCATGTGAGCAAGCTAATATATTTCTCCTTTTTCCATTGTCTATGAATACATTTAAATTATAAAGCCTCAGAACATTTCCGCACAGACACGCATTAATGCAATTACAACTAAAATAATTAGAATAAAAACACAGATCTACTTAACTCCAGAAACTTTTCCTCTCCAGGGTATATATGAGAAAAGATATAATGAAGAAAACTGGAATGGGGAAGCAGATAGCAAAACGATTTAAAAGATTATAGAGCAGAAATAAAAATGATACGGTCGAATATACGCTGGAGTGGGATGGATAGGGTGGGTGGTTTTGTGTGTGTGTGTGTGTGGCAGGTGTGTGGCAGCAGAATAACGATTGGTATGTGGGTGAGGTTGTCAGAGCAAGGATTAAAAAAAGTGTGTGTCTGTATGGATGGTGTTAGCAGTGTGGGTGAGAATGAGCATGTGTGTGTGTTTCTCTCCATGGGGGATATAGCCAGTGGATCGCTCGCAGCATCTCTAGTCCCAGCGTCCCCACGGATATGTGTGTGTGTGTGTGTGTGGTGCTCAGTAGATTGGGCTGTGAAGTGAATGGGCTCATTAGTGGTAGCAGAGTAACACATGGCCTGGGGCACACACAGACACACGCTCCCACACGCTCCCACGCACACACACGCTCCCACGCACACACACACACACACACACACACACACACACACACACACACACACACACACACACACACACACACACACACACACACACACACACACACACACACACACACACACACACACACACACACACACACACACACACACACACACAGTCACACTCCAGACTTGCATACTAATGCCTTCAGACTGCGAACACAACGAGCCTCATTTATAAAAGATTTGGTATATTCTTATGCGCCAGTCTGAGCTTTACAACACAAAAAGAGGAACTTATGAAAAATTGATCACGGTGCCAAAAATCTGCTATTTACATGAATTATCCGCAATCTTCTGTGATGTTAACATCTTTGCTAATGATTAATTAGGGGACATGTTCCCCCAAGATGTTTCAGGAAGACAATAATAAATCACAACAGGAAGCCCACACATAGCAGGAAAGACGAGAGAAAAGTTATTATGCGCTGTTGTTCATCTACAATTACCATGTTTAAAGCATGTCTTGACATCTCAGTATTTGAGTTCTGGGAAATGAAGTGAAGACATTGCACAACAGCAGCGCCCGACCCCCTGCTGGGATGACTGACAAGGACAAGTAGTCTTTTGCCTCGCATTACACTTTGAAGGGATAAAAAGCAGGCGGAAGATTCTCTTTTATTCTCTGCCACTGATCATTAAATACGGACATTTATTCTATTTTCTATTTTTAGTTTGTTTTGTTACGTTTTGATTTAAAATTCAAGAATAAAAGAACTTCTCTAGATTTCCATCTTTTGAATCTTTAGTCGTGCGGTTTGCCTTGAACCTGAATTTAGTTCTGTTAAGACTTAAAAAAATCTAAAATATGTTATAAAGATGTTTTGTATATAAATATTACATGTTATTATAGCTGCTAAATAATTATATTAGAATCACAAGTTACCTTTTTCTTAATCCACTGTAGTACAGGTTGAAAGTAGCATACACCGAAAGCATCTAAACATGCTACGTGGGTTCTGAACACTTTTATATGGAAGTCCATAGGGGACAATATTTAAATGGTATCTTAAAAATAAAAACGTTTTGTTGACAATAGCATTACAATTTTCCATATGGAATATGTATTTTTGTATGTATGTTGGTACATTTTGGTACACGCCTCACATTTTGGTACACGCCTCTACACGCCTCACATTTTGGTACACGCCTCACATTTTGGTACACCTCACATTACACCATTTTGGTACACCCTCACATTTTGGTACACACCTCACATTTTGGTACACGCCTCAAATGTTTTCAGATTTACCATTTAGATTTTATTATGGTCATCATTCTAGTGTTAAAACAAAAGTTACATTTTTATTTAAATTTAAACTCAAATAACACCAAAATATGGAAAATGATAATGCTTTGGTTAAATAAAATGTTTGTGTCAAGACAACACTATTATTTTAAAAAGTCCCCTATGGGCTTCCATACATCTAAGAAGGTTGTTAAATCTGTAATCCAATATTACAGCCAGGACAAAACGTTGTATCTAACAACAAACCCTCTTTATATTTACACATATGTCCGCCATATGCTCTGTTTATGGACGAACGTCAAGTTTAATTTGTGTAAAGCCCTAATGAGACTATGTTTATATATACAAATGTCCGCACTGACCTCCTACCGTTATGGATCTATATTTGAAGCTCATGCCTCGCCCCTAATCCCAGATGAGACCGACTGGAGATATTTATGCACCAACCCACAAATATTGGGTATAGAGGACATCTGCTACCTAATTTCACATGTAACACAGCTGAGCGTGTGTGTGTGTGTGTGTGTGTGTGTGTGTGTGTGTGATGGTGACTGGGGTTATCAAGTGGGCACCTGCCACCACAGATGCTTCAGTGAATAAGAGCCGCTACACCTGCAGAAAGCTTGATAGTGGCTGTATTTGCAATAACCTTCAGACATTACTAATCCAGGACACAATCTAGGATCCACACTGAAAACACCTAAACAACAACCTTTATCTTTCAGATGTAACACGTGATATCCACAGCCACAGAGACGTCTTTGACCTTAGCGCCGCTCCAATACAAAAACAAATTCTGACACTGACTCCGGCTGCCTCCATTGTATGTTTCTGAGCATTTATTTATAGCGTGTTGTATGCTTAATATTGAAAGTCACACACTGACCTTATACACTCTGCCAAAGAAGCCACCAGACAGTATACAGAAGCTAAATGTCCTCATGCAGACACAGCCAAAACAACATGAAACAAACTGAATACAACACACTCTTTGTGGAAAGTGTGAAGGTCTCTGCTCCATTGGAGATGTATCACTATAGATATGCCATAGATCAGTGGTTCTCAACTGGTCTGGCCTCGGGACCCACTTTTTCCTTTGTCAATAAATTGCCACCCAACATTTTTAACCACTCAAATCTATTCAACAAAAAATCGTGCTGTATATACGCTTTTCAGCATACAATATTTATTAAAGTGAAGGACAGGGCATATATCCCTTATATCCCTTCACAGAACTAAAGTATGATGGAATCAAAGCTGAACTGTATAACACAAAAAGGTACACATGCTGAAAAGCCAACCCCAGAAGGGGGGTCTGGGGGGATGCTCCCCCAGGAGATTTTTAGAAATACTAACATATAAACTATGCATTCTGGTACACTCTGAGAAGAAAATAAATAAATGTATTACAACCCGATATATTAATAATATTTTATGCCATTGTTTGTGTTTCACTTTGTTCTGACAGCTTGCTGCTCCTCACAGAGAGAAAAGTAAAGAGGAGATAGTATGTGTGAATTACTTTAAATTGTATATAAGGGTAGATAGCTCCCATTGTTCTGTGACCTGTCAATCATTGAACCGGGGGTCATATTTCATTATGTGTTAATTTTTATCTGAATTTGTACCCATGGATTTATAAAGAACAGTTATTCTCCGTGGGGACTTCCGGCAAAAATCTTGATTCTGATTGGCCAGAAGACTCGAAAAAACATCCGCAAAGATGTTTTATTGAGAAGATGATTACTACGTGACAGAAGTTTTCAAAACCGTTTACGGTCTCCGGTATTTCCAGTCCAACGCCTACTGCATGCACAGCGTTAAAAAAAAAAATCGTTTGATTTAAAAAAAAGAATAAAAAAAAGAAATCTTCTTTTTTCTATTTTTTTTTCTTCACTCACACATCTGCGACCCACTCGAAACGGGTCTGACCCACCAGTTGAGAACCACTGCCATAGAGTATAGCAGTCATTAAGTATTTTTGTAGGTCAGACCAGGAAGTAAACATTGCATGGGTCCCTATGTAAAAAAGAAATTGGATTTCCCCATTGGAATTTTGTATATTGAAGGAAATAAGCTCTGTGGCCAACACATGTTTATGATATTTACATAGGATAATCTCCACATATACACTACTTTGTCATTTTTGTAGCAGAAATTCATGGCCAGAATAAAAAGCCAGTGCTAGGCTTTAAATGAACAACATCACGGTCGCATGGCTGTGCGTCACTAAGCTAAAGGGGGACTCGTGTCAGCGTGATGACATTTGGTAGATTCATTTAATCACTTGCTAGCAACCGCTGTTTATATGACACATAGAAGCTTTAGACATTCACAAGTGCGGCGATTACTGCCGTATTTAATGTCGTAGAACAGAATGTGCAAATCTCTTCAGCTCGCATTATCCACAGACCTTATTTCAGGCTTCTAACCACAAACACATTAAAAAACTGTCGACTTTAAGGCATAGGAACTGGAAGTGGTGAACTGCTTAGTCTTTTCTAGTAGTCATGACTGCAACACTCTATTGACATCAATAAAACCCAATGTTACAACAGTGTGGCCGTTTGTCTTACCTTATGGCTGTGCCTCTGGCTTTGGGCTTGTCAGACACCTGTCAATACACAGAAATTGTGAGTTTTATTATTGCTTTGATTGAACATAAAGTCAATAACTTCAGTATGCAGAGCATGGACTGAGTTGGTCTTTTTACAGGATTTCCCAGCATGTCTTTGCTAGCAATGAAATATGGTAATATGATGAATGTTTGTGACACAACTGCATGAATGATCAACATGATGATGGATGTCTGTGTGAGTGTTGTCGGATCATGTTCACATTCAGAGGACGTTTGAAGAATCCATGACTGACAGTGAGGATGAGGGATGGAACAGTGGTCTGCTTTTATATTGATCCTCTAGTGGTCTAATTTAATGTATTATATCTCTACAAACACAAAAGGGGAATAGCAGGAAAGTGTTCCGATTGCAGCATTTAAACAGTTTTCTAAAAAAGTATTTATACTCCTTATGCAATATTTTCTTCAATGCCATCTTCTGGATACTAAATCATGTTGCTGGTGAGACAAATATTACAGCCTCTGCTATTATTACTACGACTGTACCATTATCACTTCTGTTAAACATCTACAGAATATTACGGAGCTATTTGGTTATTTGTTATTATTACACGGCTTAATTCTGTTTGGTCAATTTGGACATTACGGATATCAGGTTTGTTGATTTGCCAGGACGTCAGACAAATCAACAGAATTAGACAAACAGGAAGTAGTCAGACACAGACAGACAGACAGACAGACGGACGGACGGACGGACGGACGGACGGACAGACAGTCAGACAGACAGACAGACAGACATACAGACAGACAGACAGACAGTCAGACAGACGACGGACAGACGGACAGACAGACAGACAGTCAGACGGACGGACGGAATAACCGGTACTTGGTAACGAGCATTTATTGATAATCAGCCGTTTGCTCACACAAGCGAAACGGGAAACAAAAAGAGGTCTGGAGGAGTGGCCAAAAGGAACAAACAGAAGGAGGGAACCCGAGCCAGCCACACCACGGGCCGTAGGACCCAGAGCTCCCCCCAAACCAGAAATCAAATATAAACCCTATGGGAAACAAAATAAAGCCGCGAAAACTGGACTACCAGGTCCTCCAGGCTAAACATAAACACATCTGCAAAAATATGGCCTACAGCTCAAAATGGCAAAGAGGTATTCTAAGGAGAGTGTCTCCCAGCGTTAGGATAGGCGAGACATCCTTCTCCTCCAGCTTCTCTTTATATATACACGGCTGAGTGGAATTTGGAACACCTGGGCAGAGGCGGAGCCAGGGGCAGACCAGGTGCACCTGGGCAGAGGCGGAGCCAGGGGCAGACCATGTGCAGACCAGGTGCACCTGCGCAGCAGGGAGACAGAAAAGAAAACAAGGAGGGGAGCACTTGTCTACACAGACATCCACTCAAAGTCAACTATTTTTCTGAAGAATGTGCTGACATGGGGGTTTAAATTGCCATGCCTCTTTTTGGCTGTCGAGCCCGTCTTGGGATTAATGCCCAGGAAGCACCTGAAAATAATAAGCCAAGACAACTATTTCAATTTGACATAGATGTATATGTTGCATCGTTTATTTTAAGGCACATGCAGCGGTGCCCCTTTCAATTTAAGTAAAACCTGCACCAAAAAAAAGAAATTAGTATTTAAAGCAAGAACGATAAAAGCAAGAAAATCACTTAATTTGTTGTGCTATCACAGAGGATGGTCTGAATACAGTATTTTACTGTGAAATAATACAGTAACATGTTGTGAAATCCTGGTAATCATTGATCCTGTACATTCACAGTAATTAACTGTGCCTGTATTGATTTCACTGTGAAATTCAAAATTACAGTGTTATATTGTGAACATTACAGGTATAGACTGTAAAGTGGTAAAACAGTAATTTATTGTAAAATATTACAGCTAAATATTGTGAAATCATGGTAATATTTGACAGTGTATAGTACAGTACTGTATATATATATATATATATATGAGGTACCACATATATTCCACAGGGAATAAAGCTACAGAATAAATCAGCGACTTAAAGACACCATCTAGCGTTTCCCTTTCACCCACTTAAAGCTCCACTGACCTTCACTTTTCTTTGCTCAATCTTCTCTCTTCATTCATCTAGGAGAGTACTTTTCCTGTCATTCAAATGAGAAAAAAAACCTCCCTTCTCTTTATCCTCTCCTTCCCTTGTTTCCTCCCTGCCCTCCCTTCACCCCGGCCTCTGTTCCCCCTCCTTTATTTCTATTCATACTTCCACTCCTTTCAGTGAAAGAATGGGGTGATTAAGTTTGTCAGTGAAGCCTTTCCTCCTCTCATCCTCTTTTCCGTCCTCCGTCAACTCGGAGTCAATTTTGTACTACATCCATTGCAATACCAAAACTCAAATTCCTGCAAATATCAGTCATAAATTCACCTCCGAGCACTGACCCCTGATGATTCAAAGGAATTAGTGAAACAAAAACAGGAGCTTTTCGTCCTGGCCTGTGGCCCGTTGTTTCTCTCCGGGTCTCTCTAAGAATAAAGTGATTAACTGGACCAGTGAGGGTTCTGATCGATCGATGCGTAGCTGCGGGCTAGAACAACAAACCTCCTCAGATCTTGGGCTTTGGGATACTTGCAAGGGCTCACGGAGAGGATCTACGAGTGCATATATTTAGCTAGCTGGTAGTTTTCCTGGGATTTAAATAAAGAACAACCCAACCGGTATTTACTCACCCAATCTCCTCGGTAACAACACGTCTGCGAGTATTGTTCCGTGACAAAGAAGGCAAGCTGCTATTTCTTTTTTTTAACCGAAAGCAAGACAATTCAAGCCTTCGAGCCGCTCTGATGTATATTTCATTTGTCAAATCTCCATATCCTGTTCTTCCTTCTTTTCTCATGTGGGTGCAATACGTCTCAGTGTTTCACATGGGGACAGTTTTAACAGGGTTTTAAAACACCCCCGCACCGTCTTCAAGTGTAGCCGAACAATGGATTATTCGCTCGTCTCTTTACTTTGCGCAAGACACTTTATAAAGCATTTCTAACACCTGAACAACGGGTTCAAAATCCTGAATGTTCTGATGCAACCGTTGCACGGAGGTTGCACTGCTGGAAATAATGGCAGCATCTGGATTTTCACTAGTGCAAAACAAAGAGACTCTTTATCCCGAATTGTAGCATCTCTCCATCGGCTGCCAGCTGGATTTAACACAGCCGGTCCATCTGGATGCACACAGAAATGATATTACACTTGTGTGCATATCTTTTTATCTTTTTGAGCCAACAGTCATCCTAGTTAGGTTGTGAATTCCAACCCTGTACAGACTAAAGGAACAAATGTTCTCTTTCTTACATGAGATGAGTTTTCTGTATTGACTCACCTGCCTTTGACCCCGTGTCCTTTCCACCTCTCCCACTCTTGACCTTCTGAACTGACTTGTCGGTGGATTCCTGTACTTCACACATACTCCTGTTTGCTGTAGTTTGTGCTGATCCTCTGCTACACAGTATCTCTGTTTCCAAGTCCATTCCTAGCCTCTTATCTTTTTTCTGGATGTCTTTGGATCAAATGCTCAACTGTAGTTTGACCTTATTTGACTGGATATTATGCTGACCCATACCACTGGACACAACCTGAGTTAAGACCTAAGGCACAGCTTTGCCTTATAACCTCTACAATAATAAGATAAAGATACATTTACTGAATCATAGCACCTAATTAGCAGAAGCTGGTGAGTATACGGACAATAGAGGAAATTATTATTATTCTAAACACTGAATTTGAGCCTGTTTTAATTAACGTTGTACTAAATAATTGTGTCCTATGTATTTAAAAAATACTCCATTTCACAACAATCAAACTATTATTAATGAAGTGTAATTTTTGACTTGAAGAATACAGATTGTATGCCAGGGTTTGCGCAATATTTTAAAATCATGTTCACAATGTCTGCTGTAGGACATGAAAGTCTGTTGACATTAGTTAAAAGTTGATAGTGACCAGATGGATTCATCAAAGTCTGACAAAATGTGCTCGGATGTGTGCAGCACAAGCTACACTAACCAGTTTTCTATGGAATAATGTTTGATATTATATTTATTTTCTTAAGCTATTGACATTTCTTTAAAGCTTAAGTTGTAGAGCTTAAGCTTTTCTCCAGTGAATAATTTTCGTGAGGGACGGCTATCGTGTGCCTACCAAACCACACATCGTGAAATAAGTCAGTTATTTTGCGTGCTGCCCTGAGAGAAACACATGATTCAAACAGCCAATCAGATTTGTCTCACCTTCCTAAAGTATGTCATATGTTAGGTCATTAGACTACAACCACCCACCCATCTAAGTATACCAACAGATAGAGAAATACCTTTGTAAAGGTGCGCTATATATATCTTTTTAGATCAAATCAGTGTAGTGTGGCTTTTTTTGGAGAGAGGATTTAAAGAGACAGGCGCTCAAACTGAGTATTTCAGAGAGAAGGTGAATACCTGTTTATTTGGCTGGACAACATGAGAAAAATAAAGTGTTTTTTCAAACATCAAAGCATGTAAACATGTTTGGATGAAACGAAAAACACAAATATGAACCTGAAAATTATCATCATATGGCCCCTTTAAGTTTGATGTATTATTTATTGTGTACCTTTCGAAAACATGACTTAATGTTCTTGCAGCTCGCCGACAGTGCCGGGGATTCTAGTAGATATGCCTTTATTCCCTTTTAAGCTGGACATTTCTCCCAGCTGCATCTGTATTTTTATATAAAGACCGAGCTTTTAAGCTCGACTTTGCTCTGACCAAGGTGATCTGTCATTGTGAGCGCGCGGAGAGAAAAAGGGGAGAAATGCAGGGAGATAGAGAGACAAAGGACAGTCCTGCAGCAGTAATTGGGTTTCTGTTTTTCTAAAGTCATTAGAAACATCTCTCTTTCCTACTATCTCTCGTTTCCTGTCCTCTCTTCCATCTCTCCTTCCTTTGCTCTTTCTTTCGATTCCCTCTTCTCCTCTGTCTCTTTGCTCTGTGCCAAAAACATATTCATCATACTCCTCTGCTGCCCTCACAGCGTTGTGCCACAGCATACTAATGACAGTGTGCATCTGTGTGTGTGTGTGTGTGTGTGTGTGTGTGTGTGTGTGTGTGTGTGTGTGAGAGAGAGGGAGACTGTCAGCATGTGTTTGTAGTTATGTGTTTGCTGGTGTAAATGCTTGTGAGTACAAGTCGGCATGTGTACACTGTATGTATGTGATAAAGAATGGCTGTGTGCTGTGCTTTACTTCAGGCTATGGAAGCTTGATAATGCACCATGCACTCATTTGCTATAAGCCTGTTAGCAGCATGCATGGACAAAATGCCACTGGATTCATCTCAGCCTCTCTCCCTCCATCTCTCTCATTATATCTCTCTGTTTCTCACTTTCTCTATCTTTATCTTTGCTTCCTATCTGCATTGTTTTCCAGTTTGTATATTCTTTCTTTCTCCCTCTATGTTCCACAAACTTAAACCCTTTTTGTATTTTGTTCCCTTCAATTTTTTTTCTGTTTATGCTGCTCACACCCTGTGTCCGTGACAGGAGAAAGACATTGACTGCGAGATATAAATACGGAGAGCAAATATGTGGTGGATATTTAAACAAATAGTATAACATGTTGGAAAACTCCTGTAGAAGACACGGTGAAATACGAAAAAAAATCATTTTCGAAGCTCTTATCCTGTGTATGTGTTATTTGTATGGTTACTTATTTGTTTTATATCAACAACTCTAAAGTATCAATATTTTTGATGACTCAACATCATTATGAGCGTGTAAACATATGTCCAATCAATTATGATTTACTGCACCTATCATCTTTTTAAAACAATATTCTTCATAACTATTTGACGGAACAAATCAATTTGACTTCGAAAACACACAAACCGAATATGACCATGGGAGAGTTCACCGTTTTTGGAAACATATCTACTTGGGTAGGTTTAGAAAGAAATGTCAGTTTGGGTTAAAATATTTAGTTTCCTACAAAACTTAGTACATTACGATAGTTAAGTATACTACATACATAATTTCAGTATGTTACATAAGTGATGTGAGTTAAATATGTGTTGTTAGTTTAGTATGCAACATAGGGTATGTAAAGTATTGTTGTTGTTACTTTAGAGTTTCGTTTATGCAGCAGTTCCACAATTCCACACATATTTATCCTTTAACAAATATTGTACCTCCTACATGTGGAAAGTGGTCCATATTGCGATTTTGGATTACATTTGAATGAATTGTGCAGCCTTAGTCACGTATGCATGTAACAAACGTGATTTCAGTTAAACAGTGCAACTTATTTAGGTTCGTCAGAATTAGTCAATGTGTTGATTTTGAATTCACACAGGACAGGAACAGAGACTGCTGCATTTAAGTCCTGTGTTGGTGGCTTTGTGGACGTGTAGATACAGACCCCCACCTACGGTACACCTCCCTCCCACATGGTGCAAGGTCAGGAGGCAGAAGAGGATGAAGAAAGGAAGAAATCAGACCCAAATCCGAGCACACACCTCCTACCACAGCAGCATATTGCTCTGCTAGGGACTGAAAACCACTCGCTAACAGTCAGGTGGAGTGTTATACAATGACACATATCACATTAGATAAGATACAATAATGTCAACTCTCCCACGTTTAAGGTGAGTCATCAGAAATATGTACATTTATTCAAATAAAGAGAGAAAAGAAGGATTACATTTAGGAGGGATAAATGCATTGTGATGCACTTCTGGTAGAAAAGTGAGAGAAATCCAGAATGATAATCAATTGTATCGAAGTGCATTGCGTCTATTCATCCAACTTTCAAAGACTAATCATATGCAAACTCGATGATTAAGGGGACCAATTGCTACAGTTCTGAATCCACTCTAACTATCTGTAATTAACAGATCTACTTTCTGCATAATTATAATAGCTAAAATCACTATAAATGACCTGCCATCATTTACAATTATAAAATCTACCATCATTGTAATTATACAATCAGAAGGGCAGTTAAAAGGAGATGAGGGGAATCGGTATCTTTTCATTAAGAGAACATATCTGGCGTACCCTTTGATTTTTGCTGATATCAGTCCGCACAGTCAGAGGGTGGGGTGGGGGGGGGCAGTGGTGCGACCCCCACTGACTGCTTTGAACCATCTCTGGCATCATTAGTGCATGATGATAGTGATTAAAGGAGGGAGGGCCACCGTGACAATTTCCATACAGAAGAAATCAAGACAGGAAGAGCAGGACAACTGCTGGGTGACAAACATGAACTCTGTGACCGATGGACCCTGAACGCAACGTGCGGAAACACTGCTAATAATAATAAATAATAATAAAACATCAACATGATGTGTTGTCTGTGTCTGAACAATGATGCAGTAGGTATAGACTCAAACTCAGACAAAGTTTGAAATTCTGACCTTTTATTATTACATTACTGATTTAGTGTTTCTTAATTATAGAGACTAACGTGTGCCACCTGACTGGAATGGATAGTGAGAGATCTAAGCATGTCGAGTTGCAGTCAACTAACGATTTGTTCACCAACATCCTAAGAAAGCTCTTTTGAGTCATTTCAAAAGCTTTTATTGTATGGCATAGTCCCATTAAACGGGATAACAGACACTCTCTGGTCTAACATGACTAAGAATAAGCAGTGAGGCAAACACAGGTATGGTGAAAAAAGAGAGAACTATTCGAAGCAGAAAAAAAACAGCGTAATAAACCATCTGACAAAGGCCTGTGCTATAATGCTTCAATTGACTGGCTGCTCTTTATAATATACTCAGATCAATAGGAGACAGAGATGTTAAGTTATAACTCAAGGGTTTTTATTATTATTTACAGCAGGGGTGGGGAACCTTTTTCCTTTCAATTTTTACAACATCCTCCGAGGGCCGTACAAATGATTGAACTCAACCTCTGCT
Organism: Chaenocephalus aceratus; assembly: GCA_023974075.1. Taxonomy (NCBI): domain Eukaryota; kingdom Metazoa; phylum Chordata; class Actinopteri; order Perciformes; family Channichthyidae; genus Chaenocephalus; species Chaenocephalus aceratus. Next base: position 19,211 of record JAMFTG010001501.1, read on the forward strand.
TAAAAAAACTAAAATCACAGCCCATTCATTTGGCCTTTCTTTCATGCTGTGCAAAGAAAAAGCAACCTCTGACGGACTGACGGACCCCCCCCCCCCAACCAAACAAAAACTCTTCGGTTCTCTGCGAATTACAGAAGTCACCCAAATCAGCGTTAAAAAAGCGGGAGGCGCCGAAAAGCGACTAATTTGCATCACTGAATACGAGTGTTTTAATTGTTTAAAAGTTTTAGAATTTGCTTTTTGTTTAAAGGTCCCATGTCATGGCCATTTCTACTGATCATAATTCCATTGTTGAGGTCTTCTAGAATAGATTTATATTCTGCAATTTTCCAAACTCACATTGGTTTCTCAAACAGCATCTCTGTATAGTATGTGTAAAGTCAAACGGAGCCTAAGGCTTTAATAAATACAAGAGTAAAAACAGACTACAAGTAGTCAGAAAACAAGTCACCAATTAGTAGGGATGGTCAACGGGTGTAAGCGATCGCAGGCAGTCCTGCCTCCTCACCCTAATCAGAGAGCCTCAGCTGCAGTAGGAAGAAGAAGGTATTTAAATAGTTGCTGTGTGCGATCCAGGGAGACGGAAGCATGCAGACAGGAGGCATTTTTCTACTAAGTCAGGACAGGCAGCCGATAAGAGCAGATCAAAATGTTGTGTAAGAGCTCCGCAGAGCCGCTGATGTTATGTTCCGTTTGGATTGTTTGCGTGCGTGTCACGTGTCTCGTCAACACTCTGCGCAGCATTGCTGGGATTTGGAGTTTCAGGGTGGTGCGCTGGTTGTGGGGGGCATTCTGTGCTTGGGTGCTCTGTTGGTTCTCTTCGGAGGGATAGGTGGGAGAGAGAGGGATTTATATTTGAAAAGTTTAATTTTTGATTTATTTAGAATCCTGTTGTTTTGACCCATTGAAGAGTCCTGCTAAAAAAGGGGAGAAAGTTATTCATTCATGTTCATTTTGTTAGAAGCATTTGATAGTGAGGTTTATTTACATGTTTTGTTTGTTTTGATCACTAAAATGCACCTTTCTTGTTTAAAGGTTTTTCACCTGAATAAAGCTGCTGAATGAAGCTGCTGAATGAAGCTGCTGCATGAAGCTGCTGAATAAAGCTGCTGAATGAAGCTGCTGAATAGAGCTGCTGAATGAAGCTGCTGAATGAAGCTGCTGAATGAAGCTGCTGAATGAAGCTGCTGAATGAAGCTGCTGAATGAAGCTGCTGAATGAAGCTGCTGAATGAAGCTGCTGAATGAAGCTGCTGCATGAAGCTGCTGAATGAAGCTGCTGAATGAAGCTGCTGCATGAAGCTGCTGAATGAAGCTGATTAAAGCTGCTGCATAATCTACTAAATAAAAAGTCTAAAAGAAAAGCTGCGGGGTGGAATCCTGTTATTAACGTCCAGCAGATGCCTCAAGTCCCTTTTTAAGTGGGGAGTCTGAAAAAAAAGTCTGCGGAACTTGACAGTGAAAAACCGGGAGACCAGGAACTGGAAGAACTCCTGAGACGCTGGACTACAACTCAAGCAGACACCTGAAACCTGATCATCCAAGGTTCCTCGTTCTTGGATCACACCACTCCCCAGGCAAAGGGCAGAATGCCCAAAAGAGGGGAAATCATGGCGGATCAAGCGAGAGGAAAGGCGGTGGAGCAACTAAAGGTGGAGAGGACGACGGCAAAGCTGCTAGCCTCTCGACTGGCCAACACCATAACCAGGACCTATAAGGACATGTCTGAAGAAGAACTCAGAGACAGTTTCAAGAAATGCACTAAAGAAGTTGAAAAAGTCATGGAAGCAAATGACGACTTGGAGGCTGGGTTCATCGCAGAGCTGGACACAGCTGAAGAAGCTGAGTTAACGAGTCAGCAAAAAGATGACCTACAAGAAACTGCAGAGGAGAGTACGCGGAAGCTTGAGGAGTTGACGAGACTTATTCAAGAAGCTCTGTGGACTAACTTTGGAGAACATGAAGTGTCAGTAGCGCTTCATGCGGCGGAGGCTGAAGGTGAACGTGCTGCTGCGGCAGAGCCTGGTGGTAATCTGGAGGCCTATGACTTCACACTCAACCATCTGAAAGAGCTTATGAGGACTTCAAAAGAAGTGCACAGTCGGTGGAGGCAGTGGATCCCTCCAGAAATGCGGGAGGACCTGCAAAGCCAGCTACGGGGGTTTGAACTCCATTTCCCAAGATTGTTCTCCAGGAAGGCAGACTTCATTCAGGAAAAAATGAAGAAGGACACTGAAGGAATGCAGATGGCTGCTTCAGCCAGATACCCTGTGGCATCCATTAAATTAAAGCCAACAGCACTTCCCAAGTTCAGTGGCAACAGACGCAAATTCCACAGATGGAGGATGGACTGGGAGGCACTTCAGAGGCAAGGTGAGCCTACTGGATCAAGAGAGGTGAAAAAGATCCAACTGCTGGACAGTCTCGAAGACAGAAAGACACAAACTATATAACCCACAAGGCTGCAGAGAAACTGAACCTAAGGAGTGAAGAAATCACACTTGTCATCCATGGAATTGGAGGGATGAAGGTTTTTGTGGAGACCCGAAGATACCTTCTAAAGATCAGAGTAAATACTCCCAAGGGCACCCTCAAATCACATCAATTGGTTTGTTATGGTCTGGACAGCATGGCAGATGTTCAGGGGAGTGACCCCAAAGCAATTACAAAAACTATGTCCAGACATACCACTCTGTGAACTGAAAAGACCCAGGGAAATAAGTCTGCTGATAAGTCACAGAGAAGGTCAACTAGCACCTCAAAGAATCAGAGCTGTTGGAGACCTAGTCCTATGGGACGGACCTCTGGGGAAGACTGTTGGAGGAACTCACTCTGATCTCTTTGAGGATGTTACTGTGTCGGCTCACAAGTCCAAGACACATTTTGCCCGGTCAATGAGGGCAGCTGCTGTCCAAGACAAAGAGGTCATTGGAAGGCAGCCTCCACCAAACGAGCAGGTCGTCGGCAGGTTTTGGAGGGACTCCGAAGATCAAGAGCTGGAGGAATATGCAGTCACCAGGGTAAACATCGGAGATAAACCTGCAGGGTGCATCGCACAGCTAGCCATGCGGGAGACAGCTAACCTGCCTCCTTTCACCCACCTTGAAAAGGAGCGGCAGGTACTTCATCAGGACAGCTACGTCGATGACATACTCACTTCACACAACGATCGTGAGCAGCTGTATACCATCACAGAAAATGTGAAGCAGATCCTAAAGGCCGGAGGGTTTGAGCTCAAGCCATGGGCGTTCTCTGGTCAAAGTGGGAGGAAGAAATGCGGCAACGAGTTGGAATTGGATCAGAGAAAGACCATGGTTCCACCAAACCAAATGTGTGAGGAGAACAATAAGGCGCTTGGTTTGGGCTACATGGTGGAAGAGGACAAACTCCATGTTATGGTTGGAATAAACTTTTCCAGGAGAAAGAAAAAGATGCGACTAGGTCAAAACCTTCTAAAGGAGGAAATCCGAGCCCAGACACCAAACCCTCTGACGAGAAGAGAACTGCTGAGCCAAGTGTCAGGACTATATGACCCAGTTGGACTGGTAACTCCTGCTAAACAGAAAGGAGCCTTTCTGGTGCGGCGGGCTTTCCAAGAGGCAAACGTTGTGCAGTAAAGAACACATGGGACATGGCACTCTCAGATGGGCTCAGGGAAGATGCAATCAAGCTTTTCGAGGAGTATGCCCAACTTTGCAAAGTCAAGTTCAGCAGGGCACTAACCCCCCCAGGCTTAGCAGAGCAACCCTGTGGAATCACACTCTCTGATGGAAGCGAGCATGCTTACGGAGCAGTACTGTATCTGAGATGGAACATGGACGAAGGCCCGATTGTCAGGCTGCTGGAATCCAAAGCCAAACTGACTCCTTTGGACCACAGAGGTGATGCAGTCAAAGCAGAGATGTGTGGAGCCGTGTTTTCCACTCGCCTGAAAAAGTACTTTGAGTTACACAGTAGTATCAAAGTGGAAAGGTGGTATCATCTAGTTGATAGCCAAACAGTCCTTGGTGCTATACAAAGGGAAAGCTATGGTTACCAGACTTTCTTTGCAAATCGGATCGGCGAAATCCAGAACAACTCAAATGTACTTGACTGGTGGTGGATTCCTGGTCCATACAACATCGCTGACATAATCACCAGAGGAGCAAGCCCTCAAGACCTGGACGAGAACTCAGAGTGGCAAAATGGGCCAAAGTTTCTGAACTTGCCAGCGAAAGAGTGGCCAATCAAATCTGCAAGGGACCTCGCTGACACTGCCAGAGAAGGCATCAACAGGCTGCAAAAGAAGGCATTTGTTGCTGCACTAACGAGGGCCAAGGCAGAGAAACAGGAACCACCGCAAGAGCAGAACCCGATCCAAACAGAGAGGAGACCACCTGCAGGGTAAGCTATCCAGAACCTGGTGAATGTCAAGCAGTTCAATGTGCTGAGCCGATTGGTTAAGACAGTTGCATGGATCTGGAGGGCAGCAACAAAGTTCATCAAACCCAGTAAATCTGTGGAAAGGTCAAAGTGGGAGGCAGTATCCTCTTCGGGAGTCATCTCTGTAAAGGAGCGAGAAGATGCCCTGAGAGACAATTTACTGTCAGCCCAATCAGGTGTATCATTCTCTAACACCACCACAGACAGACTCGTAGTCTACAGGGACAAGATCTCTGGGCTTTTGCTTTGTGGGGGCAGATTCCAAGGTTTCAATGAAGACAAAAGTGGTGTTCCCATTTTACCTTATGATTCCTGGGTATCAATGTTGCTGACTCGAGAGGCGCACAATGCTGGACATGATGGTGTGGCTGGAACCTTGCTTAAAGTGAGAAAGAAGGCATGGATCATACGAGGAAGAAAACTTGCTCAAAAGGTTGTTGATGGCTGCATAGACTGCAGAAAAGCCAAAGCAAAGATATGTCAACAAGTTATGGGAGATCTGCCAACAGAAAGAGTGATATGGTTTGCCTCAAAGTAGCGATCTCCCAGTGTTCCAAAAGAGACAGGAAGATCGAGTGGGAGGTGTAAAGTCAAACGGAGCCTAAGGCTTTAATAAATACAAGAGTAAAAACAGACTACAAGTAGTCAGAAAACAAGTCACCAATTAGTAGGGATGGTCAACGGGTGTAAACGATCGCAGGCAGTCCTGCCTCCTCACCCTAATCAGAGAGCCTCAGCTGCAGTAGGAAGACGGTATTTGAATAGTTGCTGTGTGCGATCCAGGGAGACGGAAGCATGCAGACGGGAGGCATTTTTCTACTAAGTCAGGACAGGCAGCCGGTAAGAGCAGATCAAAATGTTGTGTAAGAGCTCCGCAGAGCCGCTGATGTTATGTTCTGTTTGGATTGTTTGCGTGCGTGTCACGTGTCTCGTCAACACTCTGCGCAGCATTGCTGGGATTTGGAGTTTCAGGGTGGTGCGCTGGTTGTGGGGGGCATTCTGTGCTTGGATGCTCTGTTGGTTCTCTTCGGAGGGATAGGTGGGAGAGAGAGGGATTTATATTTGAAAAGTTTAATTTTTGATTTACTTAGAATCCTGTTGTTTTGACCCATTGAAGAGTCCTGCTAAAAAAGGGGAGAAAGTTATTCATTCATGTTCATTTTGTTAGAAGCATTTGATAGTGAGGTTTATTTACATGTTTTGTTTGTTTTGATCACTAAAATGCACCTTTCTTGTTTGAAGGTTTTTCACCTGAATAAAGCTGCTGAATGAAGCTGCTGAATGAAGCTGCTGCATGAAGCTGCTGCATGAAGCTGCTGCTGAATGAAGCTGCTGAATGAAGCTGCTGAATGAAGCTGCATAATCTACTAAAAGAAAAGCTGCGGAGTGGAATCCTGTTATTAACGTCCAGTAGATGCCTCAAGTCCCTTTCAAGTGGGGAGTCTGCAAAAAACCAGCGGAACTTGACAGTGTATGTGACAGAAATTCACTCTCTGTCCTAGACGGCTTGTTGGAGCTCCGACGAGGCGTTCTGGGGCAGCATAGACGGGTAATGACATGAAAAGCATGACATGGGACCTTTAAATTGATCCTTTTCTAAAAGGGTTACCAGTACAGGAAATACTTTTGAGTGCATGCAGGGTCCTACCATTTTGTTATCAATGAAAAAATAAAAGTATATATATATACAGTATATATTTACAGCTCTGGACAAATGAAGAGACCACTGCCGCATTATTAGTTTCTCCGTTTTAACTTTTTATAGGTATGTGTTTGAGAAATGTATGTCTTTTTATTTATTCTATAAACTATTGACAACATTTCTCTGTGTTGGAATTCAACAGACGCTGGAATGGAATGGCTGCCATCCATGTAGAGATTGAGAGTTAAGAACATTTGAGTGGTTCTCCAGAGCTGTATGTATATACTTAACTTGATGATTTACCTTTGCATTTAAATGTTTTTTATTTATGTTTTTTTTACATTCAAATGTGTATCTTATCTTGGCTCCTTATCCCTCACATGGTTGATAAATTGATTGTGTTAGAATAATAAGCTGTTATAAATATCCATGTCTTTCTAACAAGAACAAAGCCATTCTTTTTAAATAAAATCACAGCTGGAAGTCCTGTTTGGTGACTAAGACTTGTGTAACAACGGTCAAACACTTCTACTCTGCCCTATGCAAGTCTATACCGTTTTCAAAGGCTTTCCAAATGGGCACAGTGAACAATTACTCTGAAAAACTATTTTATTGGATTTCTTTCATTGCTTCAAAGAATAAACTCCCAAAAGAGAAATTCGCTCCGTAGGGTACACAGGGATGTTAGCCTTTGCAGACCATTTACATGCACACAAATCCTATATAACGCACTACAGGAAAGGGAAACCCCAAAAAGCAATATACGGCCCCTTTAAGTATTCACTGGTTATTGTTTATTTGGTTAAGTCTTTGCATTCATGATATTGTTTGTTTTGACCTGAGTAAAGCAGACTAAAAGTTCTCTAAGTAAGTTCGGCTATAGCTCACCCGATTTATATCAAACTTTGTGGAAGTGTAATACACATTTTCTATTTCGTTTAAGAAAACAACCTTGGCGCTCTCCAAGTGTCCTTCTAGTCCTTTGCTGTTGTGATGCCAGCTGCTGTCAGTTTCACTAAGAACTGTAATATATTATTAAATCTGACACATTGGGAATTGTACAAACAAGTATTCGTTTAGAAACGTTTTCATTGGCCTCATTCGGAAAAAAAGTGCAGTACATCCATATTTTGAGCCAAGGACACTTGAGGAAGGGACATTTTTTTTTCGATGTGTGGAGGTTCTAACTAAATATAAGGCAATTGATGTTTGTTGGATACTTGGATCGACTGAAAAAGAATGGATGCTTTCAGAGAGGGGCTGAGCTGACTGCTGGACCAATGAATGACTAAATGTCACATATACAATGCTGAACTTAAGGTCAAGGATGTGGATGGAGGACAGATGGAGCAATGGATGATTTTTGCACAGACAGACAAATGACCGGAGCTCACCTGCTGTTCGGCCTCCTCCTCGTCGCTGCTGATCTTCAGGTCATCCTCCAGCATTCTGCACGGGGGACAAAGGGACACGTGTTAGTTCTGCGGCCCTGAACACCCCCCACCCCCCAGTCTGCTTGTATTAAGTCAGAAGTGCAGAGTCTTGATCTGCAATTCCCTTTGAAGAACCTTTCTGGCAAACCATTTAATTACGCGGCAGAAGAAGTGCTGGTTCATATTTGCGAATTTAGTCGCAAAAAAAAAACCGACCAGATGTTCTCCCACAGCTCTGTGAGAAGAGCCAGATTGTTTTTTCACCTGGAAACTTCTGTCTGACAACCGCTGACATACCGCCAGGAATTCCTTGGACGCTGAGATCAGTCCCTCCGCCAGGTTACGGATATTTCGTTGGGGGCTTCTAACTCAAGAAAAAAAAGACCCGCTTATTGCCCTATTTTCTTTATGAGCCTTGTTTGTTTTATTCTCCCCACGTTACAGATGAAATTCCAACAATATGCGGGTCGTGATAAAGATATACGAGACACAGTCGATAACATGACCCCCCTCAGAGCATCACCTGCTCCTCACCGCACAAATTATTCAGTATTTATGTGCTGTGCAACCGCAAGCTCCCTTGTTTTATTGCTTTATATAAACCTTCCACACAAACTACTGTTATTTTTAAGCTAGCACTGCTATTGTTATGACAGGAGAATCCCCTAAAGGGATTTTTACTGCCTCGCGAACCATTCTTGTCAGTGCCTGAAAAAAAACCACTCCCCAGTGTTGTGGTGTTTTCAGTTGGAGGCCGTACGAGTCGTGAATAACCGAAGCACAATGAGAAAAAAAAGCTTTGCAGATAAGGGGCATGGCGATGATAGATATGTTTGAACGAATGAATAATGGATTCATGCTTTATTTCATACGAAGGGACAGATGGAGAGGGGGAGATAGGGAGTGAGATGGAGATGATGATGATGGGCAGAGAGAAGAGGAGAGGAAGCATGGAGGGGAAAGGAATCAAATACAAGAGGACAGTTGGATATAAATGAGTTATGGACTGAAGCATTGCGACACTCGGAGCTCAGAAAGCACATCTCTTCAAGGCTCTTAATTGCCGTCATAAAACAGTCTTTATTTCCTAATGTTTAGTGGTATTAGAGCTCTGTTACTTCTGAAAGATTGCCTGCAAAGATTTTCCGAAGCTAAATAAAAGTTGTGGTATGGACTGATTGCTCAAGAGAATTCCAGATGTACTGACATTTTTTATTTTTTTTTTAAATTGTGTTTACAGGGAAAACTTCCACGTTTCTCCAAATTCTTGTAAATAACTACATTTATTTAGACCTGCTCTCCGTCCTATTTGGCTTCAATGTGACACAGACGTCTATGTTGACTACATTTACTCCATTTTGATAATTGCTGCGCTGACTTCGACAAAGATGTTATAATTACTTTCTGTACTTGAAACTTGTCAAAGTGTCCCGAAAAATGTAAAAACAATGGTGTGTGGCAAACGTTTTTTTGTACGCCATACACATTTTGTCAGACTTTCTTTTTTCCTTGTGTGTTACTGGATATTTTTACCTATTTGGTATTAAAAAAAAAACAGGAGAAAAAAGTTCAAATACTCTTCGATTTACTGAATTTTAAAATTCCATTGATGGAAGTGTTTTTTGAGCTAGCCTAAGAACAAAAGTATATATAGATTTATAATTATATTTAAGGACAAATCTGTAATTCATGTGTGATACGGACACAATCAAGTATTTATTGTCCAGGAACTTATATCAAGTTTGATATAAAGTTCAATATCAAAGATATGCACAAGACAAAAATGGACACATTGTAAGCACTTTTCCAAATATCTTTAAAAAGTCCTGAACTTGACTTTTAATGAAGGTTCATGTGATCTAAACATTTAAAAATCATACTTTTAAGTATTTGCGGTAAAGTATGTCCATTACAGCTTATAAGACTCTGGTCCAATCAGAGCATAAGGTGTGGCATTGCTCCTTCTCATACTGAATGTCACAAGCCAAAGTTACAAACACACGTATATGAGTTTTATAGTATATGCTGTATATATGTATGTTGAATTGCTTCATGTGTTTCCATGACCATGTGTGTGCAAACTGGCTAGGTTGGCTGATTATTCAGAAATGGAATCTGATACACAATATATGAGTTCTTATGTTGCCCAACACACAACACACACAGCAGGATTGGTGTGTGTGTTGTGTGTGAGGATATGTTTTTTGCTTTCAGTGTGAGCCTCTCGCTGAGGCCTCATTGACTATTCTCACTCCTGCTGTGCCTTATTATTAAAGAGTAATACATGTTGTGTACGGTATAAGGATATATCCCTGTTTACACTAAGAAGCATGAGAACATGAACATGGATTGGCATAGTATGCATAAGTATTGCTTACATTTCACACAAAATATACATTAACAGAATTTGCATTGAAAGGTTTATTTTAATTGTTGTTCAACATAAAACACTTCTTTTATGTTTTTTTTGTATTTTATTATGACATTTATTTCACTATATATCATACAATGTTTATTTGTGTGTGTTTGTCTTTAATGGAGCATTCTAGCGTAATCAAGTACGAACATCGATTGTACTTGTATAACCAGAGAGACAATAAACTGTTGGATCTCAGATGATTATTAGCTTTGCACTCACTTGGTGGCAGCTTTCCCCCCCAACAAAAATCAAATAAAGTACATTCAATATCCAATTGGTTAAATACAATAATAGTAGCTGCTTACTGTCCTCCTCTGACCCTAGCCCTGCCACATGGTTGGTGAGCAGGCACCAGTCAGTGCTATCTACACTGAGCACAGAGTGAATCCTAACCCGACCGCTGTTAGTGCCTTGCTCCATCTATGCTCAGCCAGTGTAAAGACAACAGTGGGATTTCTGCTGCTGCCGGCAGGTGAGACGTCACACTGGAGGCTGAGCAAACACAAAAGCTGACTCGGCTATACAAGATTCTTCTCTGTTTCTTCTGCTCTGTTTCAAGCAGGGGTTGAATTCACCCGGGCTGTCAGGGGCTCAGGTGCCTCGATCTGACGTTATCAGCCTCACACGTCTGTACAGTATATGCTCATGTGTTTAAAGTGGTTGCTGCTGCATATCAAATCAAGTGCTGTGGGTCTGTGACGCTTTTGGTGAACCACCCCACCCAGTATCTTGAAACACAGTTCGTCTCATTAAACATAATTAAATGAGGTGCCAGTTTGACTCCTCGAGCAAGACATTAAACCCCAATCTGCTCCATGACACCTCTCCACTAACGCTCCTGCGTGTGTGTTTCGGCCCATGTGTGCGATGTAAAAAAAACGAAATGTCCCCGCTGGGATTAATAAAGAGTCGCTTAATAAAAAAAATCTCTACTGTATATGTATAGCCTCTTACTTTTCAATTAAAAATGCAAGATTTGTGTTGATTGTATTTTTAATTATGGATTTATCATATTGCAATGCATACTGCTTATGTATTATTAAAATGTCAGTTTTTTCCAATATGATACAAGCTTTATTTTAACATTAGTAGGATTTTGCTAAGTAATAATAAATAATGATTCGAATATTGTCCTAAAGCACTTGTGTTTATCATTTGGCTATCATCATGCAGGGTACAGCTTATTCAGGGTGTACACATGTAGTGTATCTTGACTTCTCTTTAGCAAGATTGCAAGGATATGGTGACTGAAAAAGGGCTCTTTGAAATGTACTCGATATTTAAAACGTTGTTTATGGCGTAACATTGTAATATAGCTATTCAGATAACAATGAAACAGCATTGTGGGCTTTAGGAATAGCATGTAGTTGTCCAAACATCATGGGATCAGTGGAGTGAAACTCTTGCAGTGGGAGGCACTTTCTGCTCTAGTAACAACTTGCTTTTGTTTCTAATATGGCATTAAAGTATGGAGACTACTGTCGGTAATCACAGTTAGATGTGTTTTCTGTATGGTCGTTATCGTGAACATTCAGTAAAGAATACAGCAATTGGCCTCAACAGCATAATTACTCCTCAATAAGACGAGTGAGGCCTATTCATTATTTACCCTGTTGAGCATTATGTGCAGTAAACTAGGCATTGTTTTGAACCAATGACAATTATTTCACTCTAATAAACAAAACAGCAATTTTGCTTTAATACAAGATGAGTGAAATTACACTTTAGGGCAAACAATAGCAATCAAAAGAAATAGGCTTATTGCCTTTGGAAGTAAAACAGTGTACTAAGACATAAGCACTGCTAGCTCCAGCAGACATCATCCTAATGGAGATATAATTAGGGGTGTAAGTACATACTCAAAGAGGAGGACATGAGAGTTTACATGCTGAATTACCGCTTTTAGACGGCATTGACTTTTTCTTAACTTGCAGGATTTCTGCATCATCTTCTAGCCATCAAGTCTGCTTCACTTTACAGAAGCTCTTCTTTTTGACACGATGCTTGCCCAAATGTTGCTCCTTTTTTAATTAGCTTTCTTCAAATGTATAAATAATGCATTCCACTAAGATCTTTAAAACTCTCATTAAATATGCTCCACAAATACCAGCCATTGTTAAAGTGGACCTATCATGCTATATTTGAAAAATATATTGTAGGGCCATACCTATACAAAACATGTCAGTGAAGTTTTCTTTTCAAAATACCAAACAGATCACCCGTTGTAGCCACGCCTCTCACTGCTCAAACCCCTCTTTTGAAGCCCCGTTAGAGAAACGCGGATCTTGGGTCCTTAGCTTGAAAAAAAAGAAAGAAGAGGAGGCGGAGCTCGATCAGAATTCTACCAGAGATAAAATTAAATTTGGTTGTGATAAAACGCCATCCTGTTCTTATCCACGTTAAAGATTATTTCTGAAACAGTATGGAGCTCAAATGCTTTTTCTCTTGCAGGTTTATCACAAGGTGAGTTCTTTTTTTATTTCCTGCTATTTAAACACATGTGCTCAGTTCAGTACAGGTTAGCTCGGAGTGTTAGCGAGGCTTGCTAATGTAAACAAAGACGAGATTACTTCCAAAACACGTCAGGCATTGTTTCTGATAGCAACTTTCTGTGGGTTCGCCGACGTCACAGCGGATGGAAATCTGTATCCGCTCGTTGTACAGCCATTTTTAAAAGATTTGGGTACGGAGGAAAAGAGAGAGGGTTTTATTTTCTGCCGCTGTGTGAGTTTCCCGACACACCGGGGACACATCTTTATGTATAAAAGACATCACAAAGTGCATTTTGCATGATTTCCCCTTTAACCAATCAGAAGTGGCCCATGATAGAAGGTGATAGACAGATTGATCCAATCACCTGCCAAGTATTTTTGAAAGTACCTTCCCTTTTCCAAATGGCTTCCAATGGAGCTCTCCTAGGACGGTTTGGTGAAACAAACCGTCTGTGTCAGGTCAGTAATGCTCCATCACATGTTTCTATTACAGTGAATCTTAAACTGAAGCTTGACTTTAAAGCAACCCAACGGAAGTTTCATGTAAGTTTAGTTCTTTCACTCGTAGCCTCGGGCTGCGGGGGTGCTGGAGACGGGAGCACGTTGATATGACCTTCCTAGCCGGAGATATGGCCGCATTTTACAATAAACTTCCGTTGGGTCACTTAAAAACAAATATCGCAAATCGAATCGCAATATTTGTCAGAAAAATCGCAATTAGATTTTTTCCCAAAATCGTGCAGCCCTACTTCATAGCACAATATGTGGAACCAGCCGCGACCACTAAACTAATACAAGTTAACCACATGGCTTATTTTCTGTATTTAATTCATGAACCACTATACATTTATCAAAAAGAAGCATTCGGTAATTTGTATTGGATTAATTGAGCACGCCGTAATAATTTGCTGCAGCGAACGATAACAATCACTGCTGTTAGCTAGCGAGCTAGCAGCAGTTTCAGACAACACTACTGTACATGGTCAAAATGTAACCGGTGCAGGATAGCAGTGCACTAAGGATAGTATCTTAATTAAGATTCAGTAGCAGTGTCATGTTACTCCTCTGACAAGCATATTAGCTGGGTATGCTAACCTTTGCATCTTACACTTAAGAAACACACTGTTTAATCAATCGCTCACACTATTCCTTTTGTGTGTCTTGTTTTGAAAAGGCTAAAGGCATACATACATACATACATACATACATACATACATACATACATACATACATACATACATACATACATACATACATACATACATACATACATACATACATACATACATACATACATACATACATACAGTAGTCAGTCACAGTTACTAAGATATGATTCACTAATCACTATTCAGGGTTAAGGGATTAAGCCAACTGTCATTTTGTGAAACAAAATGATTTCTTCTGCGGTCAAACCCAGGATAAATCAGGGTCGAGAGGAGTATTTACAAGCCAAGATTTCTTCCTTTTCCCATCTCTCCCTGCAATGAATCCTGCTGTACTGCCGTGTGAGTGAAGTGCAGAGGGGCCAGAGATGTTCCAATATGCTCCTGGTTCACGTTAAAGTAATGTAGCTGCACCTTCCTCGCTCTGATCCACACACATTCTTTTTTTTCTTTTTCTCTTACCAGCAGTGAATTTCATCCAAGAGTCGAGCTTAATTTTACCTTGAGGCAAACGCAGCAGCAGCAGCAGCGGGTCAGACACTCTCTGTTTGTGTGTGTGTGTGTGTGTGTGTGTGTGTGTGTGTCAGGGAGGGAGATACTCACGACTTCTGTGGTGCAGTTGGAGGTTTCGCAGCAGGCTTGTTAGCTGAGACAGTGCATCGCTCTGCAACACATCAGAGGACATTCTAGCATCACTGTTTTGCATGTGTTTTTGTTTGTGTGTTGATTGCTTTTTGACAAGAATCCAGATTATAACAACTGTGGATGTATAATTCTGTTGTGACGCTGGAAAACATGTCACTGCTACATTTTTATTTAATTAGAGAGCGTATTTGGGCCTTGCTTTGGTAACAGGGGTCTGGGTAAAAACAAAGTGAAATGCACTGCCTGACAAAGACTGAGGTGAAATGTTTTCTAAATGGTTACACAGAACCTTTTCACTGTGTTTTATATTCTAGTCATGTTGTGTTTCTTCTGTTTATATCAGAGAGAAAAACCCGCCAGTGGGGAAAATATACATCACAAACATTTCAAAACACTACAAGATGAGGGTTAAAAGCAGAGCAGCAGTTCAGACGAGGCTTTTGATGATCTGATGCCCGGGAGTCGATACTAAAAAAATAGAATAAAAGAGATTCTATCAAGTGTTTAGCGTCATCTATACATCACTTTATGAAACAGAACATAATTGTTTAGTTAACCATCCCTCAATATCTTATCAATGTGTTGAAATATCCTAATTTAGCATGTATTTAACAAGTCATTTTAACAAGCCTATGAGAACTATTGTGTTTTTAGGCAAAATATACGTCTTCAAAACACAATACTTTGCTTATCAAGGGGCAGGGTTCATACACTTTTTCAACAATGATTTTCCATAACTTTTCCAGGGCCTGGAATTTGCATTTTGAATTTCCATGACTTTTCCAGGTTTCTAATGACCGTAAGAACCCTGAAGGGGGAATTTGGATTTTTGTGTCAGTTGCTCCATTTTGAACATGCTTCAGTGTACATAAATACATTACAAAGTGAAATACAGTATAGTTATTATGTTACGGAAGTAAACAAAGGAGTACCATGGAGGCGTTTCAGGGGGGGGGGGGGGGGGAGAGAAACTCCCTCTGGAGGGAACACAGGGATTGTAGCCTTTGCAGACCATTTACATGCACCAAAACCTATATAAGACACTACAGAAAAAAGAGCTTAATAGAACCACTTTGATCTATATTCTTTCTATAGTGTAAATATTATACTGTATATCTTTCTGCTACCTCAATAGTATATTCAACATGTATACTACTGTTCTACATAGTGTTCATACTGTATACTTTAGCTTCAATCACGATATATTTATCCAATCCATTTGATTTCTATAGCACATTTAAAAACAACATAGTTGAACAAAGTGCTGTACATCAACCACTGTATAAAAACATAGCATAAATACATAAAAGACAGACAGGACATGAAACAAATGTAAAACACGAGACAATGAAACCAGACCAGAAGCCAGACTGAGAAACTCTCCGACATGACGTACAAACAATACAAAACACGAGTAAGATAAAACCCAATCCCTGCCCTGTATTGTGTTATTTATGTCACACGTTCTTATAAACCTACGAACCCGACTGCTTCTCTTCTATTCTGGTGAGTGTTCGGCACTATGAGTCAAGTGAACCCCACACAATGTGTTTTTTTGCCTTTAAACCAAAAAAAAATAATGATATAATGATAAATGAATACTGCAGTGAGAAATCAAACATACTGTGAGGGAAATGTTCTTCTTCTGAGTGAATGCTATCAGTAACAGCAGCACTCTGAGCAGTCTGCGCTCAGCTCACCACTTAAGTGTGAGCTTGGGATGAAATGATCCAAAATGTGTAATCTTCTATGAATAACAGCAAATCCCCCTCCGCTGTATTTCACTACGCAACATGTAAATGCTGACTACAAAAGCTCTACCTTCTTATGTGTGAGCATCAAGCTGCTTTTGAAGAAGCCCTGTTGTGCTTTTGGGGTTTCCCTGTCCTGTATTGTGTTAAAGGTTTTAGTGCATGTTAATGAGCTCCAATGTTCCCTCCACAGGGAGTTTCTCTCCCACACACTCCCCCCCAGCCTGAAACACCCCCATTGGACTCCTTTGTTTACCTTCTTGACATAAAGACATCACTATGTAACACTTGTGCTTCTATTGGCCAGCGCTCCAACAGACTGTACATAATAGGCTAAGGGGCACAACAGAGCTGGCCAGCTAACCAATCAGAGCAGACTGGGCTCTGGTTTCAGACAGAGGGTGAACAGAGGTGCTGCAGCACAGACAGTATGAGAACAATAAAGAGCTTTTTGAACATTAAAGCATGGAGACATGTCACAGTAGAGACACAGCATACACATATGAACCTGAAAAGGTGCATCACAGGGCCCCTTTAAAGAAAAAAAAAATCAATCAATCAATAGCACCAATGTATCCGTGTGTGTACAACCATGTTTGTCTGCGTACTTGTTCACATAGAGATGAAAGCAAAGGTGTGGTGCTCCCGTGGCTACGAATTAATTCGAAGCTGCTTCTTTTCTGGGTGGGATTGCCTTTATGGCCTCCCCAGTGTTAACTACCATAGAGGCAGTGTGTGAGGGTGGATGCTGGGAAACTTACTCTGGGTGTTGTAGCCCGAGGTCACATGCTGCGACTCCTGGAGAGGGAGAGAGAAAGAGCCAGAGGGCGATGAGTTGAATGAATAAACCAACAGATGTCGTTATTGATTTCACAGCAGCGCAACGATGCCATTACGCAGAATTCAGATCCTCTCATCTCCACCGCGCCAATGCTTTCACCTCGTTCTTAAAACTGGCCGGCAGGATTAGCGCGCCGCCGGGGGGTAAAAGCGCCACAACACGGTCTACTAATTCATTAAGTACCGGGTCAGATTTACTGCTGCTGTGTTTACAATCGCTATTTCCTTTAACATCACCACCAATGTGCCGTTGCGCTTATCAAAATAGGACTCATAAAAGCATTGAGAAACACCTGCTGCTTCAGTCAGAAAATAGCTGTCGTTCCAGAGATAGATTATGACATTTATGTTGGTTTTAATGTGACAAATGCTCGGAATATCTATATGAAAAGCACTTTAGTGGAAACTTTTCTAACACCTGTCTCCAAAAGAGGAAACTCTTAAGTTGTTGCCTTTTCTTGCAAGTCAGTGTTTAGTGATTACTGTCGTTGTGTTTCTGCACTACACTTCCCAAACATCACCTGTTGAAAAAGAAAACAGCGTGGGTGGTACAACAACGTTCTTCCCTTCAAGTCTCTGTGGGTGAAGTTTGTTTTTTGGTAAGAGTGGGTCACAACATATATAAATTGTACAGATACACGAATGTTTCATTTTCTAAATTGTTAAATGTAATGTAACGTTTTATCTTATAATTACACTTTGGGGCAGCACCTGATGGACTAAAAATATAAATAAAGAGTCCTGTGAGAGAAAAAAAGACAATGTTCCAAGCTGGAAACCCTAAATGTGTTTCTTATTAAGGGCTTAATGACAATAAAGCATTAGATTTATTAGCGATAAAAAAACGCCATTTATCACAAATCTAAGAAAGACATCTATAAAGAAAGCCCGTCTTTGATAGTGGGTACAGTACAGATCCTGTCATCAGGGATGTGTCCACTTCCTCTCAGCTGCGGACACACACATTAGGGAGGCGAATTAAACACGCAGTACTTCATTAACATTGTAATTTCATTGGCTGTCACTTGCGCCACCTCGCAGGGTGAGGCAACAGTAATCTGATTCTATCGCAGCAATCAGTGCCACGATGAATTTATGGATCAGATCTAATGAGCGGAGCGAAGATTCTCAGAGACAGAGAGCACTTAGTTTTAAGTGTGGGAGTTCAAGTGAAGGCTTCTGAACTCTTTCACATCCTTGTTCCACTCTCTGACTCATGCACTAATAAAGGGAAGGATTTAGTCAAAGCAGATAACGACATTTAAAGTTAGTTATATTTATGGCATTCAGAAATATTATGAAGCAGCAATATCTTATACTGTGCAATATTATATATTTATATGATATGCCATAGTTTTTATTTTAAGTGTTATTTATTATCTGTAACACTGCAAAGACCCAGAGGAACCAACAAAGGATTATCTGGGATAAAAGCTTCAGCCAAATACCATATCATTATGTAATAAAACAACTATTTGCTAGGTAGATATATTGAAGTTGCTCTCCCTCTCTTAAAGATTATGCCATACTATAATACTAGTAATATACTATTAGTTTTATAAGACTCCAGTGCATCAAAAGTCCTAAAGCATACGTTTATTGGAAAAGGATAGATACAATCATTACCGTAAATCTCTATACGTTTTTATCTCTTCAAATATTTTATTTCCAACCATATTTGTTGGCATGTAAACTTTCAAAATCAAATACAGCTTTCCCACTTGCAGTACACAAAGGGAAGCACACGTTGTAATAACAGGGCAGACTAACATCTACACTTATGTAAACACAATACCAAAAAACATTGTCATAAAATATAAAGACACTAACTTGACGCTTCATTGAAAAACCTCAATATAACCTTATTTTCGGGAAAATATGATACTATCTATATAGTGGGGGGAGATTAGTAATTGTTGTAGGCCGGACCAGAATAAGCATTGCAAGGGCTTCCTCGAAAAGAAGCAACGGGAGTTTTCCATTAGACTTTGGAATATTGCAGACAATAAGGCTTGTGGCTAACGTTTATGTTACTCCTTTTGTTCTGCAGGAAAATCTCCACATATTTACAACCCCTTAATAGATGAAGCGTGAGTGCAATCATCAGAAGCAAAAAGCAAATATTAGGCAAAACGACATCATGGTCACATGACTACATGACTACATGTTACATGTTACATGTACATGTCACTAAGCTAAAGGCGGCTAATTGCTGGCATGATGACATCACTTGCTAGCAGACAACATTTTTAAGTCACTTGAAAGCTTCAGACATTCACCAGCGGGGTATTTACTGACGTATTTCATGTTGTAGAGCAAAACATTTTTGTTTTAACCACAGAACTTATTTCAAGTATCTAACTACAAACGTTTAAAAAAAAAACGGACAAAACGAGGGAACCACCGGTGCCTAAATGAGAACTCATTCTTGCACCACTCTATAAAGCCTTAATGTTAGCAGACAGCTTTTGTTTGTAGTGGGACAAAGACAGAGGACTTGTACTAACCTTGTTTGGGATGGGGAACTTGGTGTGCTCAGCCTTCCCAGGAGTGTGTATGGCAGTGAGAGGGGGAGGCCAGGAGTGGGTCATCTCCTAAACACACACATATTTGTATTACATACTCATCCTTTTCGTTCATTTGGTAGCACAAAGTAAGTAAAGCAGAGGAATCACGGTTAATGTAAGTTCTTCCTCATGTGGAAAGTATCTGGTGAATTACAATGACTACACTGGACCAAAGGGACTGCTTATGCAACCGCTCGGATGCAGAGCAGCTGAGTCAGCGTTTAATCAAGGCCGCACTGAAGCGTCCAGAGTGGACTTTAATATAACTTATAGCACACACTGAGAGGAGCACGGGGAGTTGGTTGCCCACCAGGGATCAGTGTACTCACAGTGAACTAAGTGCAGAGTTGTGGAATTACCAAAGTAAAAGCTGACTTCAGTTGGTTGCATTCCAGCTAAGTAGCAGCAGCAGCATCCCATTTCAATTATTCTAATCACAGTCTCCTCTGTTGAAGACTATTTTCAATGTGCACAAGCTTTAATTAGTCAACAAGATAAGCGGTGTGTGTGTGTGTGTGTGTGTGTGTGTGTGTGTGTGTGTGTGTGTGTGTGTCCTGCAGCTATATCATCTGTACGATATTGGTTGTTCCTCTCTCTCACTAACAGCGGAAAGATGATACTGCATTTAAAGGGAAGTGGTGCACATTTGTAATGTAGGCACTATTGTTTGTTATTTGCATTCTTTTGAAGGCCCCACCTGTAAAGTAACACTGGCATACACCGGGTTGGGAGGGTTACATTAAATGCATTCTGTTACAATTATGAATTACCTGTACAAAAATATGGTCTTTAACCGAATGTAATTCGCAACAAATTGTAATATAATCAGATTACTTTTCGTTACGTTTTGGAAAATAACGGGAAATTGTCCACTGCACAATTATTTTAAAAAGCGGCTCTATTATGCTTTTTGGGTTTGACTTCCCTGTAGTGTGTCATATAAGTAGTTTAGTGCATGTAAATGGTCTATAAAGGCTAAAATCCCTGTGTTCCCTACAGAGGGTGTTGTCTCCCACACACTCCCCCCTGCCTGAATCGCCTCCATTGGAATCCTTTGTTTACTTCTGTAACATAGTGACATCACTACGTAACACAGGCACATCTATTGGCTAGCACTCCAACACATGGTACGTGATAGGCTAAGAGGCGGGACATCTCTAAGCGGTTGGCGAAACACAACAAAGCCGGCCAGCTAACCAATCAGAGCAGACTGGGCTCTGGTTTCAGACAGAGGGTGAAAAGAGGTGCTGCAGCACAGACAGTATGATACAAATACAAATCTTTCTGAACATTAAAGCACGGAAACATGTCACAGTAAGGCCACAACATACTAATATGAATCTGAAAATTAGCATTAAGTGTCCTCTTTTACACTTTTATTTCGGTAACTGTAAGGTAATTCAGTTACTGTTTGGTATTCTGATTACATATTCCAGTTGCATGTGTTCCATTACTTCCAAAACCTGTATACAGTACACACACACACACACACACACACACACACACACACACACACACACACACACACACACACACACACACACACACACACACACACACCACACACACACACACACCACACACACACACACACACACACACACACACACACACACACACACACACACACACACACACACACACACGACTGCCATACAGCAGGTCACTGGGTCAGGGCCTTAAAAGTTCAGTGACATCACAATATCCCAACATGGCTCTCTTCGCCCCCTCAGGAGTAGATGACTCATATCCTGAGATGATTCATGTTGCATGTGTTTGCATGTGTGTGTGCGTAGAAGCAAGATGTTATTGAAGATTCCGGAGTCTGGGTCCAGTCTACATGTGCGTGTGTTTTCCTCTCCGACATCGTAATGCACTCGTCCTGACGAAAAACTGTGTGTTGCTTGGAAACTCTTCTCTGACATCATCCCTACTAGCAGAGTTCCTGTGTTTTGACAGACGGCACTCCTGATGTGTGTGTACCTGCAATTGTAATTAAATGTGTGGCATTTGTTATATATCATATCATTCCCCATTCACCACCTATCTTTAACTCATATACGTCATTAGTGTGAATGCTGTGCAACACATTCCACTATAGTTCTTCTGTTTTTATATAATCTTATTCTTCTTATTATTATTATTTCAACCAATATTTTGCCGTCGAATAACTTCAGCATACCATTTTTTCAAAATATATTATACTTTTTGAAATATTCAGCTTTTTAAACTCTTTTTTACATGTAACTCAATGGTAGGAACCTTCAAATCCTCTTTTACCTACACCTTGCGCCAAATGCTACTCCTTCCACATACTTTCAGCTAGAGACTTCATTCCAACTTTAAAATGACCACAAGACATTCAGCTTGAAAACGTTACACTTGTTGAGATATTTAACTTAGTTTGGAGCTTGGTAAAGAGGCTTTCTTCAGATTTTAACATTAGTGTGTATTGTGCAGCTCGTTGAGGCTTAGAGTGTGTGATGTCACAGCTAGAGTGGAGGAGAGCTTGAAATTCGCCTTACAATTTTTCTTTTTTAAACTGCCATAATTCCCAAACACTACACTCCTGGGACATAATTGTATGTTTGAATTGTAGGAGAACCTCACACATTGAAAAATTAAAAAAAATTAAACAAAAAAATTAAACAAAATGCGTGGCCACGTATTAATAATGCGTGGCCACGAGTTAATAATGTGTGGCCACGAGTTAATAATAATAATTAGTTATTATGTTCCCACGCATTAGTAATTTGTGGGAACACAATAATTATTACGCAATAACTAAATCCAGATAGTCGATAGAAACTGATGACTGAGTGACAACAAGTCGAGTAAAGTTGGAACGATATTGGCAGATTCAGATTTCATGGATCAATAACTCATGAAGAAAACGTTGTTCAGACACAAATGACATCTTCCAAGTACCGTGGTAAGGTTGACAACGAACTACAATCACATTTTGATAAAAAAAAGCCAATACGTGCTGTCCTCCAAACTGGAGACATTACATTGGTCTCTATCTGCAGCCGGAGAAGAAACGTGTGCTCAGGGAACGTCTGCAAAGTGCAACTCCGAAAAAGAATATATATATATAGTGTAAGATCTTCAATAAATATGGCATCATCTTTATACTGTATACTGTAATAGATACAGTATAAATATTCACCAAAATTATTCCAAACCATATTCTTCCAAACTCTCTGATGTAGCAACAGAAGACTATTGATGTGTGTAGTGAGTTTGGTAGTAATATACTGTAGAATAGTGAAGTGATTGAATATTATTGTATTCTCTTTTTTCGGAGTTGCACTTTGCAGACGGTCCCTGAGCACTCGTTTCTTCTCCGGCTGCAGATAGAGACCAATGTAATGTGTCCAGCTCAGAGCGAGGACTGCGCATATTGGCTTTTTTTGATCAACATGTGATTGTAGTTCGTTGTCAACCTTACCACGGTACTTAGGAGACGTCATTTGTGTCTGAATAGCGTTTTGTTCATGAGTTATTGATCCGTGAAATCCGAATCTGCCAATATCGTTCTAACTTTACTCAACTACGTTTCAAACCGTGCATTTTCAGCAGCCGAATCAAGTGCCTTTTTCTAAGGATGACACTGTGCTTAACTGCAAGGGATTGCAGAATATCATTATAATTCATACACAAATGAAAATAAAATGAAATCAAATCAAAATGATCCATGCTTCGCGATAATAGCCGTAGCCTACGGTACAGAGTTTGTTGTCACCTTTATATATACAGTCTATTGTTGTCACTCAGTCATCAGTTTCTATAGACTATCTGGATTTAGTTATTGCGTAATAATTATTGTGTTCCCACAAATTACTAATGCGTGGGAACATAATAACAAATTCATGGCCACGCATTATTAACTCGTGGCCACGCATTATTAATACGTGGCCACGTATTAATATTTTTCTCACCAATGTCACCAGGGGGGCTCCGTACTATAGTTAGAAATGTAAGAGGTTTATTTCTCATTCAGAACAATGGAAAGGCTCTCCTTTCACAGCACATCTCCATGGAAACCTTTGATCTCTGGGCTCATGTACACAGCTGTTTGATAACGTCATCACCATGGTAACCTTTTATCTCTGGGCTTACACACACAGGTGTTTGATAACGTTGTCACCTCAAACGCAAACAAACAGACTGGAGTTTAAAGACTGTCTCAGCCTATTCTTTTCTGTCTGATGGAGACTTCATACTGACTTCATCACGTTCCACATATTTTATACATTATTGGTGACGTTTGGTTTTAGTTCAAAAGTTTGCAGTTAAAATATTCTGCTGCAAAGCCTTTTTACTTTCTTTTCTCTTCTTAATACACATTCATTCACTACTAACATTTAATATTTAACTCCTTCAGCCTATGTTCAGCTGCAGAAAACCATTCAACTATTAATTCAGCTATTTACGGACAATGAGGCTATACATGTTGTTGTTTATACCTTTTTTAAACAATTTCTTTTAAATATTAAGCTTCTTCACTATTTTTCCTCCTCTTCCAGTTTAACATTTCACTTTCAAGTTTTCAACAAAGTCATTGCAATGCATTTGAGCTGTAATCATTTTGATTCAAATCATTTCACTTTTCTGCATTTTTACATTACACATTACATTACATTACATTGCATTTAGCTGACGCTTTTATCCAAAGCGTCTTACAATAAGTACATTCGACCAGCATTTCACTTACTTGGTTTTTGTAGCTAAAAGCGGCTTCAGAGACCATTCAGCTAATACAATATTCAGCTTTTTTCTGCATTTTCAGCTAAATTCAGCCACAAATGTTCACAGTTTACAGCATTCACACGCATTTTCAGCAGGAAATGCATTTTCTAGTATAATATTATTGGGGTTTTATGGGGTTTCAGTTTTTTATGATTAGTAGGTTGGGGCGGGCAGACTTTAGAGAAGGTTCTGACTGGACTGACTGGTTGCTATGTCTGGTTGCTTGGAGCTGAGTTGGTATAACCCTGAATTAGATTAGAACATTTTAGAAATGTTAGGAATAACCTCTTGGTTTTATAAACCGTTTTGTAATTACTTCTTCATCCATTTTTGGATCTCTGCTGGGTTTTCTTTTAAAACCTTAAACTCCCCCTTGGGCTTGGTCCCTCCCCTCTCCCTCTGCGGATCTAAGGTCCGGTAGAGGGGGATGGGGCACAGAGTCGCTTATCCAGGCGGGGGAGTGCATCTGACGAAGAGATAGGTTGTTGTGCTCTCTATCTCTGTTTCTTATCCTACATTTTCACCCTGAACTAGAGGGAAAGCGTTCTTGGACGCCTTTTCAGTTCTGTTTCTTACTATATTCTTCCTACCCCGTTTACCTTGAACTATTCTAGGAGAGTGTGTTGACGTTGACTCGTTGGGCCTTTCCTCCTGTACTTGTTTGTTCCCAAGTTATTTCCTTTAACTGAATCTAGGAGAGGGCATTTAGGCATCTACTTCCTTCTTTTGATTAGTTTAGTTTTTTCACCCCCTTTCCCTTGAACTAATTTATACAGGAGAGTGCATTTACGTAGTCACGTTGTGCCTCTCGGCGTATACTCTGACTTTCTGTCTCTTTGGAGAGTGCTAGTACGTTGGATACGTTGGGCCTTTTCACTGTTGTCCCTCTTCACTAGTATCCCATGTCCCCTCTTCATAATTTGGGTCTTCATAATTTCCACCCTATTCTAAGGGGAAGCATGATGGTGCCTTTTCTTTTCAATTTCTGGCTTTGTGTTTCTTCACCTCTTACTCGTTTAATATTTAGGAGAGTGCATTTACGTAGTCACGTTGTGCCTCTCTTCCTCTGTTTCTGGCTGTTCTTTTCATACCCTTGTTTCTCTGAGAAGAGAATACATACTATTCTAAAAAGGAGCTGACACATGGTGTCTCTTCACTTGTACACTTGAGGGGTCAGAGTTCATATGGTGAGGGATTCCATTAGCGATATGCGCCGGCCTGTGCCTTTACCTTGGACTTCTAATAGAACAGCTCGGGTCTTGATAGATTGAGTGGGGAAGTTCATGAGATCTTTCTAGAGGGTTATCAAGAATAGCTTTTATCCAATGACCTTCTCCCTCTCTGTCTGTGTCTGTGTATTCTCTTGTTCCGATTAACCCAGCCAAATCTTTCGTCTTGTTTTGTATCTATATCTACGCCGGGATCCGGAGTCGAGGCTGATCCTCTTGCTGTAGTCCTGTGTCTTGGATCCTCTATCCCGAGTTCTGGATTAAGTCGTGGACTTCGGGTCGTGGCTGAACCTGTCTCTGCGGTCCTGCCTTGGGTCTCGCCATGCTGCTTCCCTGATGGCTTCCACAGGATTGTAGCTGACATCCTCGTGGATTCATCTTCTTATTACAGACACATGCATTTCCTAACATTCGGTCTATATGCTGTAAAATGTATTATCTCTTCGATTTACACACGGCATCTATTGCACGTCTGTCCGTCCTGGGAGAGGGATCCCTCCTCTGTTGCTCTCCCTGTGGTTTCTCCCATTTTTCCCTCTTAAACTGTGGGTTTTCTCCGGAAGTTTTTCCTTGTACGATGTGAGGGTCTAAGGACAGAGGGTCTAAGGACAGAGGGTGTCGCTTTTTTCATACTGATATTCTGAACAATCTGTGCTGTTGTATTTGCTGTAAAGTGTCTCTACTGTAGGCTAATTTTATTATATGTACAGCACTTTGGCTCGACCAAAAATCGTTTATAAATGTGCTATATAAATAAAACTTGATTTGATTTGATTTGATTCTAGTGTCCATTAGAGGCAGGACCGGAATTTTCTTAAATAGTGGTAGGGTTTTATTTATTTCTATTATCAGAGACATATCTGATACTGTGTTCTGTGCATGTTAACTTTTAAAACGTTATGAGTTCACCAATCAGGTTCTCATAGTGCACTGAATTAAGCCATACTTTGCATTGTGAAGCACATTGTGAAGCACTTATGTATGGTGGCCGACAGGTGCAAATGCAAATGGCCCAAAACATTTCCACTAGGACGCAAATATAAAAACACAAATGTGTAGAAACACATGTTAATGAAGCCATTTTGACGAAACATGCGCAGTGTTTATAAAAGTGCTGCAGAAACCGAACGCTGCAAGGCGGAAACAGGGACACTGAAAAGTGATGCACACAGCTGGGATCGGAGCGCTCGCTGACGGTCGGGGATGATTATTATTAATAAAGTTGGCTAACCGTCACTGTTGCAAATTGTGATTGCATGATTCATTTCAACATGAATACTGTATGTTAGCTGGGTTACAGTAGCTAGCGTCAACAAGTGCTCCAGTCACAGCTGTGTGCATCACTTTTTTTTAGTATCTCTTTTTCCGTTGTTTTTTGAGCTTCTAGCAGCGGTTTTTTTATTTGAAGTGTTTTGTATTTGCAGAGTTTATGCAGAACTTTTAGTCAACGCTGCACATGTTTCATAAAGTTCATAAAGATGTTTCTTCACTGAAATGTCTTTTAGCACATTTGTGTTTTTACGTTTGCATCATTTCTGAAGCTGCAGTGCGTTTCTCCTAATGGAAATGTTTAGGCCGTTGTAGCGCATTTCCCCTGTGGGCCACCGTACTTATCCACTAAAACAGCAAATGTTAGGAAGAAGCAAGCAAATTGAGATGCAGAGAGATGAAGGAATTCTTCCATTACATCACGAAGCGCTATAAATGGTCCAAAAACTCAATAGCCTTTGAAAGCTGAAAGTGAGTGTGAGCGGCTTCACTTCTCTATACAATGTCCAGGGGTAGACATTAAGGTATGTAATGTTACTAATGTTATTAAAATAATGATATTATGGTCATTGTTAAAAAATGTCTGCTATTATGAGTATTATTATTTGTATAATGCACTTTCTGCCTTCCTGTCATTAGGAGTTAGACATGTTGGGACATTTCGCCAATACCTTTATATTGTCTACTCTTCACTTACTTGTCAGCATAGGTCGGCATTGATGTACAGAGCCGACAGAAGACCTTGTTTATATCATGGGAGCCTGCCTGCAGACCTCCACTCTCAGGACAGTTCCGGTGCAGACCTCCAGTCTCAGGACACCTCCACTGTCAGTACAGGAAGTGACGATTCTGAAGCGTTTTTTTTTCCGCCCACCGAAGGACTCGTTTGATGGAAGTTTTCAAATCACAATGGAGACTAATCACGGAGGTGATGATACCGCCCACCGTGCACTTTGGGTCGGCCTTGGTCAAGCCCTTTTGACCCCCCCAGCCATGGTTCTCGTAAAAGTTTTTCGCTCAAATGACACCATGGAGGAATGTAACGGGAGTTGACAGGGGACTCTGCCCGCCTCACGAGTGCCTATTTTCGGACACTTTTTTTCACTTTTCCCCGGTTTTATAATTTTTTTGGCTATTTCACCCGGTTTCTACCGGGGACATTGCCCGGTCTCGGGTGTCCCCCCACGGCCTGTGTCCAGCCGTGTCCAGCCGTTTCAGCCTTCCCCCCACCCCACTCATCCATATATTAACGGATTTTGACAATTTTTGATACATTTTTCTCCTCTCCTCTCACTGATCGAATGGCAAACGCGACCCACTGTCGAAGGGCCTCCACGCCGGCCCGGCCTAGTGCCGGTGCTCTGGCGGTCGGTTCCTCCGAACTGCGGGTTCGACCCTCCGGGAGGGTGTGCTGCGTTGGGGTGGGGGACTTTCCCCACTCTGCGTGTCTCTTCCTTCCCGAGCCGGCCGATATGAAGCGTGACCAAGACGCACCGTCCAGGGGTCCCACGGGTCCCGCAGCGGGGTGGAGGTTCCCAGCTGGAACCTCCCCACCTCCGCCGCGGTGCACCCGGCAAACACGGTTGTTTCTCGAACTCGAACACTGTTGTCTAGCGGGTGTAACTAAAATACAAGATGTCGTATTTATATATATAAATAAATATATATCTATATATATCTATGATATATATAGATAATAAGTGTCAGTACGATTTTATTTTGTATTTGCGTGCATTTCCTGTTTGGAAAGTGGCACTGTACTGATAGTGGTGATTTTATTTTGGAATTCTTAGCGTGCACTTCCTGTTCTGAGAGTGGAGGTGTCCTGAGAGTGGAGGTCTGCACAGGAACTGTCCTGAGAGTGGAGGTCTGCAGGCAGACCCCTCTCGTTTATATTGGCATCATATTGAGAGGTGCAGCCAGTGACGCGTCCTAAAACCAGGAAGTAAGCTGCTGGTTCCCTCGACAAAAAGCAATGGTATTTCTACACAGGGTTTTGGAAAATAGCTGGAAATAAGGTCTGTGGAAAACAAACCTGTTTGATAAATGCACGTTTGTTCAGCCGGATAATCTCCACATGTCTACCCTACTTTTATAATTTTTCGAATCATAAATCTAATCGATAGATTGTATAAAAGGGTTTTAGGACGCGTCACTGCACCACTAGAAGCCAACTCCATCGATCAAGCTGGCTGAAACTTTCTCTCCTTCTTCTTCTTCTCATGCTCCCTGTCACTCTCCTTTAACTCCTCCGGTGACTTTCTTTTATTTGAAGATTGTTTTTTGCCCGGCTACCGCTGGTATTAAAAACATTTGGCGAATGGTTAGGTGGCGCGCGCGATAGTCTATAGCAGGGATGGGCAAATGGCGGCCCGCGGGTCGCATGCGGCCCCACCTCCTCTTTTTGCGGCCCTCAGATTAATTTATAAACAACGTAATTAATAATAAAAAAAAATGTAAAACATTTTTTACTTGTAGTACTGATACCGTCCAATAGACTCCTATTTACGTCACGAGCTGCGTAGATGATTTCAAATACCGTAAAATAATCTGTGACGCATTTGTGTGTATTGTGTTTGTTTCCCGGGAAACTCTCACAAGAAACCGCTTGTAATTATGCCTTTACAAGCTTAAAAGTTGTTTTTATCATCTGAATTTGGCGAAACAAGTTTAATATTCTTAAAACCAAGACTTTGTTTATTTGAAATCAAATGAAAACAAATTGTCACAGACCCTGCCGTGTTATCTATGATTACTACGCGTTTCATTTCATTTCATTTCATTTCATGTCATTTCAAACCTTTATTTATACAGATAAAATCCCATTGAGATCATTGATCTCTTTTCCAAGGGAGACCTGCTCAAGTAGTTCCACATGAAACATAAACAGAACAACAAAAGGACATCATACAGCATCATTTACATAATTATCCACATAAACAGGTACCAATAGCTTCTGATTGAGTAGCATCCAACTGAGCTTTAGAAACATTTAGTGGCACCAGATTGTTCAGTTTCCATTTAATTTGCAGACTATTCCAAGACAGAGGAGCTGCGCATCTAAAAGCTGTCTTCCCTAAGACAGTCCTAGCAGTTTTTCAAGTTAGACAACTATTGTCTGGGTTAGTGTTCATGACTTCATGTTTATGTCATCTAATGGTTCATCTCAATACACACACAATTTCCGTGCTTTCCAATTGTTTCAAATAGTTGTATTCCTCTGTTTAATAACCTGTTCAATACAAACATGCCACTTGTAAAAATGAAATAACATTTCTGTGAACTGATATTTGTTTCGTGAGCTTATTAGAGGATGTTCCCATTTGTTGGGGATGTTCCCTTTGATTGTAAAAATGTCAATGAAGATGTCAGACTTAGTATATATGTTAATAATTACATACAACACATGGAATTTTTGTGTGTGTGTGTTCCAAGTGAATCTGCGGCCCCCTGGTGGCCAGTACATCAATGATGTGGCCCCACCACCATCACAGTTGCCCATCCCTGGTCTATAGTGAAGGAGCGCGCTCACGGGAGCCTGCTCGCGCTGCGCTCGCAGCAAACAGCTGTTTGCTTTTCACCCATCAACGACAAACCGACTCCCTGAACGCTATGTTGTCGCGTTGATAAACGAAACATTTAACTAAATTGCTAGTCAAAATACCAATACCACAGGACAACTTTTTAAAGCAATATTTGTAGTGGCCCGAGCGGGCAAGTGGAAAGTAGGCTACGTTATGCTGGCCCGGGGTGTCTAAATAGTGCTTCCGGGCCAGCGGGCCATTTATAATGTCGAGCCCTGATGTCTGATACACTCTGTTACCTTGAATAGTACTAAAAAACATCCAAACAACAATGTGTCTGTGACAACCTACTTGTAATCCGTGCTGTCACAGAAAGGGAAAAAAGGGAACCTTGGGCCTGCGCTCGGATTCACCTCGTCTCACTTTCTCAACTTCCCTGATCTTTCCACTTGACACGGCTACGAAACCACACAGTGAATTCAATGGCGCACCAATATTATTGACAAAGCTTTTCATGCAGCTCGCAGCACACACTATCTGTCACACAGCCTGTGGCCAGCATATTGATTGGTGAAAGAGGTGAGTGACAGAGGGAAGAGAGGAGAGACAGGAAATACAGAGAGGAAAGAAAGAGATAAGTTCACATTGTTGGAGAAAGTCCTCGCTTTTAGAAGAAGATTTGCGGGGAATTTAATATAAAAACATCCTAAAGGATCACTACAAAACAAAAAGAGGGCAAAAACATGTTTTGTGGAGTAATTGTAATGAAATGCAGATATGAAAGG
>JAMFTG010001502.1:0-22500 GCA_023974075.1 Chaenocephalus aceratus
CGAACAGATATTTAGTTTGGTTGCGGATGGACTCAAGGTCTAAGGCAGGGCTGTCAAACTCAATTTCTTCGCGGGCCACATCAGCATTATGGCTGCACTCAAAGGGCCGGTTGTAACTTTAAGACTATATATCAAATATATATATAAATATTTAATATATATAAAATAATGTATTATATTACATCATTGCCTCTGTATTGGATTATCATCGGATAGGGTAATAACTTCATAATTAACTGCGTCTGAAAGCAGAAGTCTAGGGCAGATAATTGCAAGTCTCTTCACTGAGAATGTTACAAAATGATTTAAAAAATCTAATTATGAGAAAAAGGCAAATTCTAAGAACAAATTAATATTTTGAAGAAAATAAGTCAAATTCTGAGAAAAAAAACTTGTTCTGAGAAAAAAGTCAAATTTGAGATGCATTGTGGGACATGTAGTTTATGGGCAACGTGCTTCTGTAAATCGGCATGTAACCGTATAATATCCTTTGCAATCTCTTGAGGGGCCGCATGAAATGAAGTCGCGGGCCGGATTTGGCCCCCGGGCCTTGAGTTTGACACCCCTGGTCTAAGGACTTTCTCCTTCAATGGACGAGGGTCTTACTCACAATTTGACCAATTATGTATGTGTGCGGCAATTTCTACTCAAGAGTCAAGATCTGGACGGCGTTCCCTTCAGAGACCCAGAAGTAAGGAGAACAGGAAAGTCTCCAGAACATCAGAACAAAGATAAGTCCATCATTGGTATTAAAATGTCTTCAACGAAACGTTTGAAAGGCGTATACGTACTTGGAAGTATTGTTTTATGTTTCTCTTCGTGGATCGAACAGATATTTACTTTGTTTGCAGATGAAGTCGACGTCTTAGGACTTTCTCCTTCGATGAACACGGTTCTTTCTCACAATGCGTCCAATGATTTCAAACCTACAGCTTGATCTGGACTGCTTTCCTTTCTGAGAGCCGGCACGAAAGAGAAAAGGATTGTTTCCAGAACATCAGAACAAAGATAAGTCCATAATTGCTATTAAAATGTCTTGAGAGGCTTAAAAATACTTGGAGGTTTCGTCTTATGTTTTTCTTTGTGGATCAGGACGGATATTTGTGTTTGTTTGCAGACGAATTCAAGGTTGGGGGACACAAATTGACCATATATGTACCACCTAAAGCTCGACATGTGAGCCGGGTACTTGGTTTGTACTGAAGAGTCGTGGTCGGTACTGCGTTCCCTTCAGAGACCCAGAAGTACAGACACGTTTCCAGAACAAGGAAAAGTCACTTGAAAGTCGTGGAAACCCTCACGTGGGGAAAAGCCCCGTTAGCCGTGACCTCTGACCTCCCCCTGCACAGAGACGATATTCCTCCATGTAGATCAGAGGAGGCGTGCGGACACGTATCGAGCGAATGCTGACGAGGTCATCAGCAGGTTTCGATGTAAGTGTCAGCGTCAGCTTCATTATCGCCAGGATCGTTGGAAGGTCGGCGCTCCGGAGAGGATTTCTCATGGATTAGAGAAGATGTCCGCCTGGAGCTCAGACATGCAGAGAGGAAGGCTTTCAGATCTCTGAGTCAACCCTCGTCTTCATCACCAACACAGCGACCTTCACATGATGTTCAATCAGCAAGAGAGGACTCTTTAAAGTAGAGACACTACACACTGATACACACCTGAACATCAGCAGGAGAGGACTCTTTAAAGTAGAGACACTACATACTGATATACACCTGAACATCAGCAGGAGAGGACTCTTTAAAGTAGAGACACTACATACTGATATACACCTGAACATCAGCAGGAGAGGACTCTTTAAAGTAGAGACACTACATACTGATATACACCTGAACATCAGCAGGAGAGGACTCTTTAAAGTAGAGACACTACATACTGATATACACCTGAACATCAGCAGGAGAGGACTCTTTAAAGTAGAGACACTACACACTGATATACACCTGAACATCAGCAGGAGAGGACTCTTTAAAGTAGAGACACTACATACTGATATACACCTGAACATCAGCAGGAGAGGACTCTTTAAAGTAGAGACACTACACACTGATATACACCTGAACATCAGCAGGAGAGGACTCTTTAAAGTAGAGACACTACATACTGATATACACCTGAACATCAGCAGGAGAGGACTCTTTAAAGTAGAGACACTACATACTGATATACACCTGAACATCAGCAGGAGAGGACTCTTTAAAGTAGAGACACTACATACTGATATACACCTGAACATCAGCAGGAGAGGACTCTTTAAAGTAGAGACACTAGCTCAGCACTGATTTTCTACGTTCATACTTTAACGATTCTCTCAGTGTTGTCTTTATTTCATTCGTGTACGTTCTGACCCCCCATGGTGCAGGGGTCGGACCACATCTCTCTGGTGAAATGTTTATGGATAACCCAATTTCACAGAGACAGAATCCCCGTCACCTTCTGTCGTGTTCCCGTCACACAGACGAGGTAAAGCCGAGGAGAGGTCTGAGGTCAGAGCTTTAACGCAGGCGGTGTTTTATCGGCTGGGAAAAGCCGCGTCACCTTTCACACCGTCATCCATTCCCCTTTATCTCCCTGCAGCGCGTCCGACACATCCCTCGTGATGGAGCAGCAGTTTATTTCCATTTCTCACATCCTCTAAAAGCAGGAATGTAACACGTGGAGGAAATGTGGTTTCTGACACGTGACTGAGGCGGCCCTCCACGTGGCAGCGAGGCCAGAGCGTAGAGGGTGTGAATCCTTTCCACATGTGTTCACACATCCTGAAAGCATACAAGAAATACTTTGGTGTGTTGTTGTCTCTTCTTTATACTCCCACAAAGAACTTGGAAGGATTCTACAGCCTGTAATCTTTGTCAGATGTCAAATTCTGAATGTTAATCTTGTGGCTTTTCCTCGAGCGAGAACAAGTCAAACGTTTGTATTTATCCTGCGAATACTTTAAACATGTACTGGCTGTGTTGGCTTATACATTGGGACAACCGTTCGTAGGATAAATTACACTGACTCTGACAATATCCTGACTTTCTCACAAGCAGTGACAGCAGGTAAAACGTCTCAGTGTCCTGGATGTATTGGCATAACAATGGGTACAACCATTCATGGTCTCCAGAGGATGAATCCTTCTGACTTTGACAATCTTCTGACTTTTCTTCAAGCAAGAACAAGTCAAACTTTTTTATTTATCTTGCAAATACTTTAAACATCTAGGTGTTGGCACATACATTGGTACAACCATTCATGGTCCCCAGAGGATGAATCCTACTGACTTTGAAGGGTCCCTGACTTTTCCTTCATTTATTTCCCACCAAATGTAAGGAAACTGGGCCAGGCACTGTTCTGAAGTCTCGCTCACTAACAGAAGTCATTAAACCAAGATGGATCAACTATTCTGACAAACTAGAAACTTGATGTTCAAAACAAAGTCCTGATGCATTTCACTTTATATATCACTCAACCTTGACAAAACTGAACTGCTTTTCCTTCCGGGAAAAGATTGTCCCTCTCTTGACCTGACGATCAACATCGGCCCCTCTGTTGTTTCCCCGACTCAGACTGCAAGGACTCTGGGTGAGACCCTAGATAACAACCTGTCCTTCCCTGCAAACATCGCTGCTGCAAACCCGCTGCTGCAGATACACGCTTTACAACATCAGGAGGATGCGTCCCCAGCTGACCCAGAGAGCCACGCAGGTTCTGGTCCAGGCTCTCGTCACCTCACTAGACTACTGCAGCTCCCTCCTGGCTGGTCTCCCTGCATGTGCCATCCGACCTCTGAGCTCCTCCAGAATGCAGCGGCTCGTCTTCAACCTTCCTGAATGTTCCCACACCACGCCGCTCCTCCGCTCCCTCCACTGGCTTCCGGTAACTGCTAGAATCCACTTCAAGACCCTGGTGCTTGCGTACCATGCTGCGAATGGATCTGGCCCTTCCTACATCCAGGACATGGTTAAACCGTGCACCCCAGCGCGTGCACTCCGCTCTGCATCAGCCAAACGACTCGCTGCACCCTCGCTGCGAGGGGGACCCAAGTTCCCATCAGCAAAAACACGTGGGTTTGCTGTCCTGGCTCCAAGATGGTGGAACGAGCTCCCATTGACATCAGGACAGCAGAAAGCTTACACACCTTCCAGACTGAGACTCATCTCCTTCGACTCCACCTCGAGGATAGAACTGCTAACAAAGCACTTATATACTAATAAAGGACTGGCTCCTCTAAAGCCAGTTGAGTAGCACTTGAAATGTGTGGCTCTATGAAACCTGATGTACTTTATGATTCTGTTTTCTTCAAGCTTGTATTTTGTTGGTCGAACGCACTGATTATACGTCGCTTTGGATAAAAGCGTCAGCTAGATGTAATGCAATGCAATGTAATGTAATGTAATGTGATGTAATGTATAATCGTATAAAATAAACTGCAGTTATTCTCTTGCACAAACTAAGGACTTCTAAAGTGTTGCTGAAGGACTTTTTAGCTGCTCTTTTGCAAAACTGAGCGTCTTCAATTCTCCTAACTTCTCCAGAAGTGATTCTCTATCATCATTACAGTTGAAACCTGTTACCCGGCATGTTTCCTGTTCTCCTCTGGCTGTGGGTCTATTTCCTGCAGTCTGCTGCCCTCTTGTGAGAGAAGACGCTCTGCAGACCTCAGACAGGCTGAGGAATCTTGTTCCACAGGAAGCTCAATAATTAACCCTAATATTCTTTACCTCAATATATTAGGGACGGCACCACAGCCACATTAAAAACAGATCAATATGTTATAGTTAAATTGTTTCCTGTAGATCTGAATCAATACATAGATTAATAATAATAGTATTCTTTGATAATTAAATACACTTATAAGTATATAAGGTTTTAGCTTCCAAAGTGTTTTCTTTTGCTGGTTTTCATCTATAATAATAAACTGAAAATATTTGATCACCAAATACTTTTTTTACTTAAAGGAGTTGTAGCTTTAATTATCTCTGTATTTTCAATCCATCAGCAGACATTTTACTCATGCTTATTCAGATATATTAATTGTGTTTATTAATTATATTTGTATTGCACATTTTTACATTAATTTAAATGTTTATATAAATACTTTTCTATTTGATCTGGTTTTTGTGTCTTATGCTTATACATTTGTTTTGGATTTGTATTGCACCTTCTTACTATAATATTAATGTACATATTTATATTTTATTTGATTAAAAAAAATTAGCATTTGTCACAATTCTCAATTTCCCCTGATAATAAAATAATGACACGGTAATCAATAGCTATGAAAATAAGCCTCTAGTTCAGGGGTGTCAAACTCAATTTCATAGCGGGCCACATTCGCATTATGGCTGCACTCAAAGGGCCGGTTGTAACTTTAAGACTATATAAAAATACATATATAAATATTTAACATATATAAAATAATGCATTATATTACATTATTGCCTCTGCTTTGGATTATTATCGGATAGGGTAATACCTTCATAATTAACTACGTCTGAAAGCAGAAGTCTAGGGCAAATAATTGCAAGTCTCTTCAC
The DNA here is from genome assembly GCA_023974075.1 of Chaenocephalus aceratus. Taxonomy (NCBI): domain Eukaryota; kingdom Metazoa; phylum Chordata; class Actinopteri; order Perciformes; family Channichthyidae; genus Chaenocephalus; species Chaenocephalus aceratus. The sequence continues at coordinate 5,532 of JAMFTG010001502.1, forward strand.
TGAGAATTGTTATGGAAATCTAGGACTCAACACAGCGCTGGAGAGTACAAGTCAAATGATCAAAACAAATAAATGGTGAATCGAGGAAAGCTGTCTTTTGGTTATTTATTTGAAGCTTCAAATACACGATACAATAATATAATATGTCACAAGTCGCACAGAGTATAAGATAGTCTGCGCGAGAGTGCGCAGAACAATGGAAAAGCAAAGGTTATATAGAACCCCAGTGGGAACGTGAGAAATCTGGATTCACACAGTCATATTGTTATTAGACACCTGGCCTTGAGCGGGAGATAGCATAACGGTTCTCAGAGCAGGGAAGTTCGTGTGTGTCTGTGTGAGTCTCTTAGTAGCCAAATCAGCTCTTTGGCCTTGAAGGAGAGGAAGAAGAGATATATAATAATAGTAATGGTGAAAGCACAACAAGAGGAAATAACATTCATTTGGTTTAAGCATATGAAGGATCTGATATGATAGCATAACTAAAAATGTCCACTACATTCTCCCCTTTTGATCATACTTGATCAATGAAAAAAACAAATGATAGGATAGACTGATATAACACATCAATGAATACACTCCATCGCTGGTTTAAGTAAACACATCACAAATATATCATAGAAAACTGGCTGTTTTTGTGGAGGACAGACTCCAATATAATGTAAGCATAAGAGAGGAGATACACACATGATTATATTGATGAATCGGAATCAGACTCTTCTGATTCTAGCTGGTCTATCTCACTGTGGCGCAAAGGATTGTCGTGTAATGGAATAGCAGTATACTGAACGAAAGCTGAGGACACCATACTGGAAACGCACTTCTTCAGTATTGGGATAATCAAACAGGTACAACTGATTAATAGGACAAACATGATCGCCAGGGGTGTAACTATACTAGCCAGCCATGCTTTCCACCCCCCGATGTAAGCCAGGACCACCAGTCCCAGCCCCCTGCGCTGGATATGTCATCCGCTTTCATGCCGGCTAACAGGTCGTTGAGATGCAGCACGGTGTCAGTGATGTTCTTGGTGGCGTCGGGAATGTAAGTGCGACAGGAGTCACCGATCACATGACACAGGCCACCCCTAGAGGCTATTATGAATGGGGGCAATGCCTGGAAGCCTCGCGTCGTCTCGTAAGTGAGGTTCTCTAGCCGGACGTGTAAGGTATCTATTTTATGGGCATTGTTTACTGTACCCCACCATGGGAACAGGCCGCCCATGAATTTAGCTCCAGCGGACGTCAGATCTCTTTTTACCTTGTGGTGGTCGGGGTGTTGGAACTCTGGGTAATGATGTGTCGTGTGCATTAAGGACGTGAGTACAGTGACTGCTGGATTCAAATCCACTAGAGTGCATGTACCTATCCAGAGGGGAGCCAGAACTTGATAGAGCTTGTCGCCGCACAACCAAACGTAATCTTGTGGCGCGCTAAACCCAGCCTCACTGGGCCACGCCAGTTGCAGGGAAATATGTTTAACATCAGGGAATGCTACGTTAGCAAGGATTCTTCCAGGGGCACCGGATATGTGACAATATGAGATATTGTAAGCACCGTCACCGCATGTGTTCCGTAGGATGCGAGTACAACCAGTAGTAGTGCCTAGGAAAAAATAAGGTGGTGTAAGAGACGTTTTGTGGTACACTCTCTGGATGCAGAGGCTGTGTTTCATCCCTCTCAAATGACTGGGGTGCACATGGCTGACGGGTTGGTACTTTGCGTATGTGGTGTCAAGCGTGGATGCACGCAAAGAGGAGTCAGACCGATTGCTGCATGGTGGGGGAAGCTGCCTAGCATAACGCCACTCGGTTACGCTGTCTTCACCCTTGATGGGCCTTGTCAGAGCCATAAACGCACAGAGGTGTTCAACCTGGGTCAGAGAGCGCGGACGAACTGGCACGGACACTGATGAGTCCTGGGGGAAAAGGGTGCATGCATAACATGACCCATTTTGTCCTGCGGCCTGCAAGAATGATCTCAGAGTGTGCCACCAGACGTTACCGGTGATCCCATTACTGGTCTGACCCACATCAATGTTGCTATGGTAGTTATCGCCTATGTATAGATTAAATGTAGATGTACCTATGGATGTCAATAGTGGCGTCAAAGGTTGCTTACGCTTTTCCGGGGTCTGAGTTTTGGGCGCGATGTCTATGTAAAATGTGCCACACGGGTCGGCGCCGGATACATACATACAGACAACAAAATAAAATAAATGTGGTTCGCCCTGCTTTCCCCATGTACCTCTTAGATACCTCGATTTTGGCTGACATGCTGTGAGCTGAAATGGATACATAAAATATAGGACTAGTCCTAACACAACTATCATGGCAAGTATGCAGAGGAACCATTCTATGTCCAGGCTCTCCAGTAGCATTCACATTGCTCACGGTTGCGTTGTCGTCTCTCCAGGCGAGCCCTCATCACGAGGGGGAAATGTTCCATGGTGTGTGTGAGTGTATTCTCTCGGTCGATTTCGTGACACGGACCGTCAGACTTCGCACACTGATAACACAAACGAGGAACCAGAGAGCATATGGAACCGCTCAGCTGGCACTCGCTCGTGACACCTTGTGTGTAGTGTGTTTTGGTGTATGTAGTGCAAGTGTGGTGCTGGTGGTGACTAGGACACGTCACTTGCTGTCATCTGTTGGTGACTCGGACACGTCACTTGTTGTCATCTGTTGGTGACTTGGACATGTCACTTGCTGTCATCTGTTGGTGACTCGGACACGTCACTTGTTGTCATCTGTTGGTGACTTGGACATGTCACTTGTTGTCGTCTGTTTCTATCGTTTCTCCTTTCCTGTGACTACGACCTTGCAGTGGCTGGCGTGGACCCACGTAGCTCTCTCGGCGACCTTGACCGCTGTCTGGGTGACGAGAAGCACCTGGTAGGGACCTTGCCAACGATTGGATTTCCAGCTCTTTCTCCGGAAATCCTTGACCAGCACGAAGTCGCCCGGTTGGAGATGGTGAAGTGGACCAGTGGCAGTCGCTAAAGTGGATGATAGGTTAACACAATATGACAACATAGCATCCTCACACAAAGTTGTGGAGGGAAGAGGACATCCTGGAGCCTTGAGTCCAATCTGTGGAGGAGCCCCAAAAAGGATTTCAAATGGGCTGAGTTGACTCCGTGTTCTTTTCCGCATCCTCATGTACATCAGCACAATGGGCAGAGCTTGTGTCCATGACAGACCTGTGTCTGCACAGCATTTTGCTAGTTTGTAATTTTGCATAATGCAGATTAGCATGCTTCACAGTGCTTTTGAGCTGTTACTGTGAACCCCCTTGTGAACCACTCCTGATTTATAGACTCTAACATCCCCCCTTTTGACACATGATCCCACCCATGTGTCAACTTAGCGAAATGAGGGAAAAAATGTCTGGGAAGACATGGATTGGAATTTGGGCCAACCCAGATGCTGGAGGTTGGGTCAAAAACAGCCCCAGCAGCCTTCCATTGAGCCTTCTCAACTGGCGTAGCTAGCTGCTGCTGGAAGTCAGTGATGACATTTTGTCAGTAAAGGAGGAGACAGGGATTTTGACAAATGAGTGTGCGTGAGGTGCGAGAGGAATCAGGGCAGCTGCCTTTGCGGCTGAGTCAGCAGACGCATTTCCTAGGGAAACTGGGTCTGTACTGCTTGCGTGTGCGGCACATTTACAGACTGCAACCTCAGATGGGAGCAGAATGGCGTCTAGTAAGCCTGCAACCAGTACATGGTTAAGTACTGGTTTGCCATCAGATTTCAGGAATTGTCTACACTTCCAAATAGCCCCAAAATCGTGTACTACCTACCCCCGAAAGCATATCGTGAGTCAGTGTAAATAGTCACGGTTTTGCCTTCTGCAAACGTGCAGGGTTCAGTTAGTGCGATGAGCTCTGCTGCCTGTGCTGATAGGTGGCATGGAAGCGGTCCAGAACGGAGTACAGCAGAATCTGAAACAACAGAAAAACCCACCCGATTAGTGCCCCCTTGGTCGCGAGAGGCAGACCCATCAACATACATGAGGTCAGCGTTGGTCAGAGAAACGTCTTTTAAGTCCAAACAATAAAAACCTGTCTGTCTTTAAGTCCGGTCTAGGTCCTGCCGACAACGCCATTTGTTATGGAAATCTAGGACTCAACACAGCGCTGGAGAGTACAAGTCAAATGATCAAAACAAATAAATGGTGAATCGAGAAAAGCTGTCTTTTGGTTATTTATTTGAAGCTTCAAATACACGATACAATAATATAATATGTCACAAGTCGCACAGAGTATAAGATAGTCTGCGCGAGAGTGCGCAGAACAATGGAAAAGCAAAGGTTATATAGAACCCGAGTGGGAACGTGAGAAATCTGGATTCACACAGTCATATTGTTATTAGACACCTGGCCTTGAGCGGGAGATAGCATAACGGTTCTCAGAGCAGGGAAGTTCGTGTGTGTCTGTGTGAGTCTCTTAGTAGCCAAAGCAGCTCTTTGGCCTTGAAGGAGAGGAAGAAGAGATATATAATAATAGTAATGGTGAAAGCACAACAAGAGGAAATAACATTCATTTGGTTTAAGCATATGAAGGATCTGATATGATAGCATAACTAAAAATGTCCACTACAGAATGTCACAAAATGATTTAAAAAGAAAAGCAAATTCTGGAAAAAATGTCAAAATTAAAAAAAGTGACATTTTGAAAAAAGAAAAGTCAAATTCTGAGAAAAAAAGTCAAATTTCAGATGCATTGTGGGACATGTAGTTTATGGGCAACGTGCCTCTGTAAAGTAGCATGTAACGTATAATAAAATCATATTTTTTTCAAGCTCTTGTGGGGCCACATAAAATGATGTCGCGGGCCGGATTTGGCCCCCGGGCCTTGAGTTTGACCCCCCTGCTCTAGTTGTTAAAGTGCATTTTAAAGTTACAGTCAGTTTGAATTAATAGGCTCTGTGCACAAGATGGCGTCTATCAACTTCCGGCGGCTGGGCGTGCGGCCGAGTACTTCCGGTTTGAGTACAGTGTTGACAGCTTGACAGCTTGACAGTTTGTTGTTATGACACACCGAGAGCAAGAACGAGCGGATTTCGGGGTAAAGAAAAGCGGTTGGCCTCCAGCGGGTAAGAACACACACACACAAATAACAAAGGAAAATACATCATTTATACATTAATATTAACACAAACTGTGAAGATGTGTGATATTGGGCTATAAATAAACATTGATGGATTGAATTTAATAAATCCACAATATGATAACATTTCACAGATTCATTTAATAAACTTTTACAAAACATAAGTTGATGTTATATCGGGGGGGGAAAATACATATTTAAATATTTCAATTAGTCTGCATATTTAAGTAAAGCTAGTTTATATAACAGATGAACAATATCCAGAAAGTAGATGCAACAAATATATATAATGTGTTTCCAACATTTCCTCTGAAAGAGTAGTCGTTGAGTCGCGAGCCATCCGTTCTGTTTCCGTGGTGCGAAGTCTGCTGAGGGGTCCGTGTCTGCCTCGCTGACTGAGGACATCTGGGTCCGGCAGCCCCCCCCCCACCCCGCACGGCCTTGTAGCGTGTCCTCCTTTGAACATGTCTATATGATGATTAGGACTTTAAGAACACTGTCACACTCAGACAACAACCACAAAGTTGCAGCAGGCGACAGACAATGACTCAGGACAAGAGATACGACCTTACACAGCGTCAGCAGCTGTAGACCGCTTTGGCTTCGTGGAAGAGGACACATGTCCCTCACTCTGCCTGTAGACCGCTTTGGCTTCGTGGAAGAGGACACATGTCCCTCACTCTGCCTGGCTTCACACCCGATTCATTACACAAGAATTGTCAAATGAATTGAAAAGGTCGTTGATGCAACATACTGGATCCGCTCTGGGCTCAAAGGAAGTACTCTTAAGCCGTGGATTGGTTGTGAACACATGCTGTACTTACATGGCTCTTGGCTTGTGCCATCGCTGCTCTGTTTCAGTGCGGCTGAGGACAGGGGGGACAGCAGCTGAGGACAGGGGGGGCAGCAGCTGAGGACAGGGGACAGCAGCTGAGGACAGGGGGGACAGCAGCTGAGGACAGGGGGGACAGCAGCTGAGTACAGGGGGACGGCAGCTGAGGACAGGGGGGACAGCAGCTGAGGACAGGGGGGGACAGCAGCTGAGGACAGAGGGGACAGCAGCTGAGGACAGGGGGACGGCAGCTGAGGACGGGGGGACAGCAGCTGAGGACGGGGGGACAGCAGCTGAGGACGGGGGGACAGCAGCTGAGGAGAGGGGGGACAGTAGCTGAGGACAGGGGGACGGCAGCTGAGGACAGGGGGGACAGCAGCTGAGGACAGGGGGACAGCAGCTGAGGACAGGGGGACAGCAGCTGAGGACAGGAGGGGCAGCAGCTGAGGACAGGGGACAGCAGCTGAGGACAGGGGGGCAGCAGCTGAGGACAGGGGACAGCAGCTGAGGACAGGGGGGGCAGCAGCTGAGGACAGGGGGACAGCAGCTGAGGACAGGAGGGGCAGCAGCTGAGGACAGGGGACAGCAGCTGAGGACAGGGGGGCAGCAGCTGAGGACAGGGGACAGCAGCTGAGGACAGGAGGGGCAGCAGCTGAGGACAGGGGACAGCAGCTGAGGACAGGGGGGCAGCAGCTGAGGACAGGGGACAGCAGCTGAGGACAGGAGGGGCAGCAGCTGAGGACAGGGGACAGCAGCTGAGGACAGGGGGGCAGCAGCTGAGGACAGGGGACAGCAGCTGAGGACAGGGGGGGCAGCAGCTGAGGACAGGGGGACAGCAGCTGAGGACAGGAGGGGCAGCAGCTGAGGACAGGGGACAGCAGCTGAGGACAGGGGGGCAGCAGCTGAGGACAGGGGACAGCAGCTGAGGACAGGAGGGGCAGCAGCTGAGGACAGGGGACAGCAGCTGAGGACAGGGGGGCAGCAGCTGAGGACAGGGGACAGCAGCTGAGGACAGGGGACAGCAGCTAACTATTGTTAGAAATTAAAATCAATGTTTGATAGCATAATGTAGCTTAAACATACCGTCAGTTTAAATGCTGTTTTATTCTGGAAAAAAACGGAAGTTCTCAATACCGAGCTTTTATTCTGAAAATCCTTCATCTCCGGTTAGCATTTAGCATGTGGCTAATATACCATTTCCTATGGATGTGAATTTAGCAGCGAAATGACACGGAGTGATGCACACACCGAAACCTACTGATCTAACACCACTAATGTAACCAAGAGATTATTATTGCTGAATATTAAATGAAGGTCCAGTTTATTTGAATACGTTATTGTTTACAGACGTGGGTAGCATGTGACAACATCCGGAACTACCGGAAACCAAAATGCTGTGAAGTATTTCCTGTATTTTTTAGAGTGTTGATTTCAGCGTTTGAAATGTATTTAGATGAAAAGTCGTGAAAGAGATTAGGAGGAGAAGAGGCGTGTCGAGTTATACACTGAATGTAAAATGTCGAAATCCTCCGTTTAACGCAATATTGGACACGGAAGAACGAGGGGGAAGTCTCCTGCGTCACCACAGCCCCTAGAGAGGAGGAGCGAACAGCCAGCAAGCGGGAAGGACGAATGCTTGTGAGGTCTCTTCTCCACGGCCGACCACAGGGAGAGGAAGCTGCAGCCTTTCTCTCCTCACTGAACAATAGTCTGCTTGTAGTCCTCCTTTCAAAGCTTCTCTCCTGGACGCGAGCATAGCGAACACAGCATAACACTATATGCATCTGGTATTCAGAATACACAGTAAACTATTAACATATGTATTATGGTGAAGTCATACATGTTACATAATATATATGAAATATCACAGTCCAGCACGGTGGCAAAGAGCAGTGCACTGAATTGCTACCTTGAACATTCAGGAGGAGTTCACGACAGGCCTGGGTCGCTTCTGGTCATGTGGTCCAGTAAGCTTCCCATCCACCTGTGGCCTTCCTCTTCCACCCCCAGTCACCTGTGGCCTTCCTCTTCCACCCCCAGTCACCTGTGGCCTTCTCTTCCACCCCATCCCTGTGGCCTTCCTCTTCCACCCCCAGTCACCTGTGGCCTTCCTCTCCCACCCCCAGTCACCTGTGGCCTTCCTCTTCCACCCCCAGTCACCTGTGGCCTTCCTCTTCCACCCCCAGTCACCTGTGGCCTTCCTCTTCCACCCCCAGTCACCTGTGGCCTTCCTCTTCCACCCCCAGTCACCTGTGGCCTTCCTCTTCCACCCCCAGTCACCTGTGGCCTTCCTCTTCCACCCCCAGTCACCTGTGGCCTTCCTCTCCCACCCCAGTCACCTGTGGCCTTCCTCTTCCACCCCCAGTCACCTGGGGCCTTCCTCTTCCACCCCCAGTCACATGTGGCCTTCCTCTCCCACCCCCAGCCACCTGTGGCCTTCCTCTTCCACCCCCATCCACCTGTGGCCTTCCTCTTCCACCCCCAGTCACCTGTGGCCTTCCTCTCCCACCCCCAGTCACCTGGGGCCTTCCTCTTCCACCCCCATCCACCTGGGGCCTTCCTCTCCCACCCCCAGTCACCTGGGGCCTTCCTCTTCCACCCCATCCACCTGGGGCCTTCCTCTCCCACCCCCAGCCACCTGTGGCCTTCCTCTTCCACCCCAGTCACCTGGGGCCTTCCTCTTCCACCCCATCCACCTGTGGCCTTCCTCTTCCACCCCCAGTCACCTGTGGCCTTCCTCTTCCACCCCATCCACCTGTGGCCTTCCTCTTCCACCCCCAGTCACCTGTGGCCTTCCTCTTCCACCCCCATCCACCTGTGGCCTTCCTCTCCCACCCCCAGTCACCTGTGGCCTTCCTCTTCCACCCCCAGTCCACCTGGGGCCTTCCTCTCCCACCCCCAGTCACCTGTGGCCTTCCTCTCCCACCCCCAGTCACCTGGGGCCTTCCTCTTCCACCCCCAGTCACATGTGGCCTTCCTCTTCCACCCCCATCCACCTGTGGCCTTCCTCTTCCACCCCCAGCCACCTGGGGCCTTCCTCTCCCACCCCCAGTCACATGTGGCCTTCCTCTCCCACCCCCAGCCACCTGTGGCCTTCCTCTTCCACCCCCATCCACCTGTGGCCTTCCTCTTCCACCCCCAGCCACCTGGGGCCTTCCTCTTCCACCCCCATCCACCTGGGGCCTTCCTCTCCCACCCCCAGCCACCTGTGGCCTTCCTCTTCCACCCCCAGTCACCTGGGGCCTTCCTCTCCCACCCCCAGTCACATGTGGCCTTCCTCTCCCACCCCCAGCCACCTGTGGCCTTCCTCTTCCACCCCCATCCACCTGTGGCCTTCCTCTTCCACCCCCAGCCACCTGGGGCCTTCCTCTTCCACCCCCATCCACCTGGGGCCTTCCTCTCCCACCCCAGCCACCTGTGGCCTTCCTCTTCCACCCCCAGTCACCTGGGGCCTTCCTCTTCCACCCCCATCCACCTGTGGCCTTCCTCTTCCACCCCCATCCACCTGTGGCCTTCCTCTTCCACCCCCATCCACCTGGGGCCTTCCTCTTCCACCCCCATCCACCTGTGGCCTTCCTCTTCCACCCCCAGTCACCTGTGGCCTTCCTCTTCCACCCCCAGCCACCTGTGGCCTTCCTCTCCCACCCCCAGTCACCTGTGGCCTTCCTCTTCCACCCCCAGTCACCTGTGGCCTTCCTCTCCCACTCCCAGTCACCTGTGGCCTTCCTCTCCCACCCCCAGTCACCTGTGGCCTTCCTCTCCCACCCCCATCCACCTGTGGCCTTCCTCTTCCACCCCCAGTCACCTGTGGCCTTCCTCTCCCACCCCCATCCACCTGTGGCCTTCCTCTTCCACCCCCAGTCACCTGTGGCCTTCCTCTCCCACCCATAGTCACCTGTGGCCTTCCTCTTCCACCCCCAGGGAAGTCGTCCTGTCCCCTTAGCAGAGAAACACCCCAGCAGAATGTTTCCACCTCCATGTTGGTCTCATCCGACCACATCGCCTTCGACCAAGCCTTCTCTGAATCATTCAGTGTCACGTTTCAGACGGGCCTTCCTGTTCTTCTTGAGCAGGGGAACTCGCGGCGCTGCAGGGTTTGATCCATTGTGGTGTCGTGTGTTGGGTCTGCGGTCCCAGCTGCATTGAGATCATGAACACGTTCCTCCTTGTAGTTCTTGGCTGATACCTCACCTTTCTCCTGATCATCAACAGCCCGAGGGGCGAGATCGAGTGTGGATAAGGACATGAACTTATGTACCCGGTCTGTGGGAGCCAGCATCCTTGTTTTTTGCAAGGGGATCAAATACTTATTTCCCACAGTTAAATAATTGCTTATCTTTTATATAATGTAATTTTCTGGATTTTCTTGTTGATATTCTTACTCTCACTGTTCAAATAAACCGACCATTACAATTACAGACTGTTCATTTCTTTGGAAGTGGGTGCATTTACAAAATCGGCAAGGGATCAAATACTTATTTCCTCCACTGCGAGGCAGGGTGAGGCGAGGTGAGGCGAGGCGAGGCGAGGCGAGGCGAGGCGAGGCAGGGCGCGGCGACAATATTTGTACAGCACAATTCGTAATGCAATTCAAAGCGCGTTACAGGATCAAACAGAGCAAACACAATACATTGAGAAGAAATACAAAACACACAAAATAATTAATTAAAAGAAAGAAGACCATGTTTAACAGTTTAACATTTAAATTTGAAAAGCCACATTAAAAAGAAATGTTTTTAGACTTAAATGATTCTAAAGTCCAGTCTCAGACGTTCTGGGAGTTCGACCACGCATCAGGAGCGTGGAGGCAGAAGGCTTTCCCCACGCTTTGATCTCACACATAATAATGATAATAATCCCTTGCATTACAGCGCTTTACAGATACACATTACACATATCATTTATATACATGCAATGGTCACTTCAGGTGAAGTGTCTTGCCCAAGGACACACCGGCTTTACAGACGCAGCAGCGGCGGGTTTCAGCCCTTGATCTGATGATCATTGCACAGCGCACTGCGCCACACCGTCCATCTTCACACCTCGAAGTCATCGAGGCGCTTTTACAAGTACACATTAGTATCATACATGTACTGTGGACAATACCCACAGGAGCAAATCCGGGTGAAGTGTCTTGCCCAAGGACACACCGGCCTGACGCAGTGGGGCGGGAGCGGGTTTCGAACAGGAGTTCCCCAGCACCCCCCCTTGATCTGAAGATCGGATGCACAGCCCACTGCGCCACCACGTCCCACATGGAACAGTGAGCTGGCCTGAAGACCTCAGGGGTCTGCTGGGTTCGTACCCCTGAAGGAGGTCCTTGATATATGTGGGTCCTAGCCCGTGCTTTATACAGTAAGTGTGCATTCAAGTCTTAAAGTCAATTCTCTCACTAACTGGAAGCCAACGCCGCGATCTCAGCGCTGGAGTGATCTGATCGGTTAAGACTCTGGCAGCAGCATTTTGCACGAGTTGGAGTCTACGGAGTGATTGTTTTGTGAGGCCTGTGAAGATGCTGCTAAAAACAAATGCATGGACAAGTTTCCCAAGGTCTTGCCTCGACATACGGTCTTTAATACGCGAGATATTGTTTGGATGGTAGTAGCCGATCTGTTGATTGCCCTGATGAGGCTAAAACTATACCTACGTTTCGTGCTTGACTTGTCGGTTCGAGTCATAGCGATTCCAGGTGAGACTTTGATTCTTTCTTCTTTGGTTCCAAAAACAATTACTTCGTTTTTCTTTGTGTTGAGCTGTAGGACATTACGGCACATCCAGTCATGTATCTGTTTTAGACGTGTGATCAATAATTCATCTGTGGAAAGCGATATGTAGATGTGGGTGTCATCCGCGTAATTATGATAAGAAATGTTGTTATTTCTCATTTCTGTAGGCGTCATACCCGTCCTGTCCGAGTTTCTCAATCAGGTTCAGAATGTCAATGACTGCTGCATCTGCAAGGTCTCTAGTATCCAGTACAAGAAGATATCCACTGCTCTTTTCACTGAATCGATTGCTCATGTCTTATATAGCACCAGTTAGCAGAGGTGGGACCAAGTCATTGTTTTGCAAGTCCGAGTCAAGTCTCAAGTCTTTGCGCTCAAGTCCGAGTCAAGTCTCAAGTCTTTGCGCTCAAGTCCGAGTCAAGTCTCAAGTCTTTGCGCTCAAGTCCAAGTCAAGTCTCAAGTCAGGTTGGGCAAGTGCTTTAACATCTTGTAAATGCCGTGTGCATGTTTGGTCTGCTCACGGTGCCGGGTGTCAGTCTTCTTGCTCTTCTCAGTGGAGGCCTCAAACTCCCCAACCACACGTGCCACCTCGGGGCCAGACAGCATCCAGCGTGGCAGAGCTGCAGGGTCCTCCGTCAGGCCTACAGCACCACCACCACCACCACAGAGGCATGGTTCTGCTCGTGGGCCCGGTCACGGACAACAGCAGAGAAGCTGCGTGTCGTCTCCTTCACAGCAAAGCTTCCTTTCAGAAACGGCCCATGGACATCAGGATGGTTATCTTTTAGCACAATCAAGTCACGTAAGTGGACTGGTGTCCATCCGGCATAGAGATGGATACCAGCCCCAGAGACAGGAACCAAGGCACCCTCTTGGTCAAGGCATGTATGTAGAGCAGGAAGTCGGCCTCTCTTATTGTTCGCACATCGATCATCAACTCTAGTTCCAGCTGCAGGACGATAGACCAGAACTGGGAACACGACACTGCTCTTGTCCACCCGCTACCCCTCCAGGAGGTCGCCAAGTACCTTGAGTGCTGCCATCTCAATGTGAAACCCAACACACATCGCAATAAAATGATCTTCACTGTGAGTTGCTGGCCAGCTCCACTGGATGTGTTTAGCCACAGCGTTGAGAGGCTGATCCAGAGTCATCTGACCAGGATTCAGAACCTCTAAGGCCTGCCTTACCTCATCGATGGAATGACGAACCGATACGATGAAACCCCCCGGCGTCTAGACCCTGGTGGTGGTGAATGGATAGCTGGGGTCGGTCTGAAGGGGAGTGGCTTAGCTTGACCCTGGTGGTGGTGAATGGATGGTTGGGTTCGGTCTGAAGGGGAGGGGCTTAGCTTGACTCTGGTGGTGGTGAATGGATGGTTGGGTTCGGTCTGAAGGGGAGGGGCTTAGCTTGACCCTGGTGGTGGTGAATGGATGGTTGGGGCCGGTCTGAAGGGGAGGGGCTTAGCTTGACCCTGGTGGTGGTGAATGGATGGTTGGGGTCGGTCTGAAGGGGAGGGGCTTAGCTTGACCCTGGTGGTGGTGAATGGATCGTTGGGTTCGGTCTGAAGGGGAGGGGCTTAGCTTGACCCTGGTGGTGGTGAATGGATGGTTGGGTTCGGTCTGAAGGGGAGGGGCTTAGCTTGACCCTGGTGGTGGTGAATGGATGGTTGGGGTCGGTCTGAAGGGGAGTGGCTTAGCTTGACCCTGGTGGTGGTGAATGGATAGTTGGGGTCGGTCTGAAGGGGAGTGGCTTAGCTTGACCCTGGTGGTGGTGAATGGATGGTTGGGTTCGGTCTGAAGGGGAGGGGCTTAGCTTGACCCTGGTGGTGGTGAATGGATGGTTGGGTTCGGTCTGAAGGGGAGGGGCTTAGCTTGACCCTGGTGGTGGTGAATGGATGGTTGGGGTCGGTCTGAAGGGGAGTGGCTTAGCTTGACCCTGGTGGTGGTGAATGGATGGTTGGGGTCGGTCTGAAGGGGAGGGGCTTAGCTTGACCCTGGTGGTGGTGAATGGATGGTTGGGGTCGGTCTGAAGGGGAGGGGCTTAGCGTGACCCTGGTGGTGGTGAATGGATAGTTGGGGTCGGTCTGAAGGGGAGGGGCTTAGCTTGACCCTGGTGGTGGTGAATGGATGGTTGGGGTCGGTCTGAAGGGGAGGGGCTTAGCTTGACCCTGGTGGTGGTGAATGGATGGTTGGGGTCGGTCTGAAGGGGAGGGGCTTAGCTTGACCCTGGATTCAGAGGGACAGGAGGTGAAAAGGGATGGAGGGGGGCTGCGTCGAGTCACCTGAAATGACAGCTGTCAGAGGGGAGAGCAGATTTAAAAGGGTTAGCGGAGCGCTATGATAGGCTTGTGAGAATAGAGCGAGATGATTGGTTAAGCTGGGGAGTAACTTATTGAGAGGAGAGAGAGTATTAACATGGAAATAGTAAATGAATGCGTAAAGACGGTCTTCCTGGTTGAACTTGCGCTGAGCTTCATTAGTACATTAGAAGCTGTATCCGGAAGGAAGCACAGCAGCACAAAGCCCTGCTTGGTACATCTTTAAAGAGTGCTTATCGAGAGAGGAATAACAACGCCTGGTTTAGGAACATAATTAAAGCCCGAGGCTGAGCGGCTGAATCTGACAAGCAAACACAAAACTGCCTCCAGCAAACCATTCACTTAAATTAGAAATGAGTTAAAAGTCCTGTTTCCGTTAAGGGACAAAACACGGTTTCTCAAACTCAATATTCTGACCATGATGAAGCAGGAAGGTGTTTTATTGATATATTATTCATATGTGAGGCAGGCTTTAATCTCACATTAACGACACCTCGTCGGATGAATTATTCCTTACACTGGAAGAAGTGCTGCTCCAAAAAGAAGTTAAACAATAATGAAATCAAGCCGTTTTCACTTGAAATAAGAACATTAGCTTAGTGAGATGTCTTGAAATAAGAACTCTAAATACGATGTTTTGACTTAACAAGATGGTGCATTGTCTAAAAACAAGACCTGATGTCTCCGTGCAGTCACTTCTGAAGTTGTTGTGTCTTATATCAGGTGAGAGACACGTTCCGACTAGATACTAGATTCATGGGCGAGATTCCAAGTCTCGTCTGCTTCTCCTGATATGATGTTTTTCTCCGAGGTACCAACGACTGATCCGTCTCCTGGATTGACGTCCACGAAGAGGCCCTGTTATGCCATCATCACAGCTCAAACATCGCTGGAAATTCACACGTATTTTGGGATAAATTAATCACATATTAGTAATCTAAAGTAAATGGTTAGTTTCTCGCCTGAAAAGATCATTTAAAAGCTATTTCTTGGGAAAGCAAATGGTGACGATTCTTTAGCAATTATACTTTATTTATGTTGTATTCCTTTAAGGCTCCATGGAAGGAGAGTTTCTTTCCTGACATGGACATAAATAAATCTGACCAGGAGTGACTGTACGAGACTGTGCGGGCGTCGCCAGAGCGTTTCTGCTTTTGAGGCTGAAGTAAAGTCTGTTTTTAACGTGTGTCTGTGTGCGGTTTGAGTGGGAGTCAATAACACCCAGCGGGACAAAGGCTCTCTGTAAAGGACAGAGAGAGACTTGTGTTCTTTTTACAATGAAAGAAGGATCCTATATGCTCAAATGCATAGGCGGCGCGTGAGGCTCAGGTTAGGGAAGGCTACATAACTTCTTTTACCTGACGCTGCCTCCGGCGTCTAGAGACAAGAGATCAGCTCAGCGTGCGGAGTTTAAATCTCTCAAGTCATATTACAGGATAAAGGAAATACAGTTTAAACTGCCATGCAGAGAAGACGCCGACGTGTCGCACTTATCATTCATATCACATCATCAATCAGATCATCGATCATATAATATATCATATATCTCCTGATCTGAGTCAGCTTCTCCAGCCTCATCTGGCCGTGCAGCACTCAGTGTCACAGACTGGATGCAGAAGTATTATTTTAAGCAACACATTAAGTTGACGAAACACTCGAGACAAATGTAATTAAAGTCAGATCCACTCGTGTCTTCGACGGGGCCGTGATATCATAAAACTATACGCTTTCAAACACTCGGTAGTTATTTTTTAACGAGTAGTTCTGTATTCACCTTGCAGCAACTATGTGCCTTGTATCCTGGAGTATATGTTGAAGTCAGGTTTAAAGTTCATATTTGTCTAATATTAGTTTACTTTTCATGAATGAAGTATGACGCTGCGTTGTCAGTTCACTTGTCCCTGTTTGTGATTGGTCAAATGTAGCTAGCCCCGCCCCTTTCACGTGAACGCGCTCTCAGCTGGAGAGAGAAACCCTGGCTTGATTTACCGAGTTGATAACCAGCGTCGTGGGACCGCTTAGCGAGATCTCGTTTGTTAGGGTTAGTTAAGATAACTCAAACATATCCAGGGTCTGTGGAACTGGCTTCGTAGCACAGGGCACAGGTGGCTAGCAGCGCTGTGGTCAAAGACACAGACATTATACATTATATTTATATTTTACCAGGATGCAGTGACACAAGTATTTGGGAAGGCTTAGTCTTCTAGCCTACAGCCTCGCCGCCCCTGCTCAGATGGTTTCTGCCTCATTTCTTTTTAGCAGGAATAAAATTGCATTCTTTATTTTGATAACTGCAGATTCTTGTTCAGAATCAGAAACGACGGCCTCGGAAGGAGTCGGCACGGCCGAAAAGACACATGCGGGACCATACGTGCCAACCTTGAGACCTCAGAAATCGGGAGCATTTCAAAACCACCGCGGGGGGGGGTGGCTGTATTAGATTAACAGGAAACGGAGTGAGCCGAGGGTCGTGTTGTCGATTCTTGTTGTTTTCTGTGATATGTCTCAGACTTTCAGTTGCGCGCGCTACTAAAGAGACGCGCTACCATGGAAACCAAACAATGGTGTAGCTGTGTTAAAGTCCGAGTGGAAACAGTCCTGAGTAAATCTGATTTTGTCAGAAATCGGGAGAAATGCGGGAGCAATATGACCCGGGAGGAAACCGGGAGAGGGCAATGAAATCGGGAGTCTCCCACGCAAATCGGGAGGGTTGGCAAGTATGTGCGGGACACACCAATCTGAGTAGGGCGACAGGACGCTCATCGACGGCCAGACATCTATCCACGGCCAAAATCGTCCCGGTGTGTCCGGGCCTTTAGACCACGCCCGACAGAAGCAGAGTCGGTGGCTGAGAGCTGATGTTGGTCGTTCAGCATCTCTCACCGCCTTGCCAAAGACGTGCTTCGACTCTCTAAAACGTGCCTTATCGCCTCCTCCTTTTGCAATCTTAGCTGTTCCAGTTCTGCCGTGAACCAGGGC
>JAMFTG010001502.1:27500-32636 GCA_023974075.1 Chaenocephalus aceratus
GCTCACACACTCAACACACACATAAACACAACACACTCAACACACACATAAACACACAACACAATTAAAACAAACCGCTCATAATTCATGCATTTACAGTGAAATGAAGTGAAACTAAAACGCTCATCCAGTTATCGCCATCCTGAGGCCGAACACAAGTAAATACAAATAAGTGTACATAGTAATATATGCAGACATAGCCACAGGCGCAGTTCAAATGTACTTTGTAATACTTAAATAATGTTTTAGCAGCCTTTTGAAATGCACTTTGAATTGCCTCGTGTTGAAAGGTGCGATAAATCAACTTGCCTAAATATCCTTAAATATATTATTTAAAATAAAATAGGCAATTAGAAAGAAACATCTCCTGCAGCTCCAGATTCTTTATCCGTTAGTTTCATATGGCTTTAAGGGGATTTAACATTAAGACAGGGTTCAGGAGACATCGTGGTATAACATGACTTTTAAAAAGATAATTAAATAAAAAGAAGATAATAAAACACAAATATATACCTCTTAATCTCTCCGCCTTTGTTATATCTCCTGTAAAGTACATGACAGAACCTTTTCTGATGTACTTTACTCGACTATGAGTATTCCCGCGTCATGCTAGATTAACCCCGTGAAGCCCGAATACAGAAACACATTGGAGTGAGTTGTGCTGAGCCTCTGGAGCAGAAGTGAAAGCGTTTTCACGTTGTTGACGTTGCGGTAAGTTTTTAGGGAAATGTAATATTGCAGCGCTGGGTGGACTCCTGTATTTCTACTCACGCCGTCTGAAGACATATATTAACAACTACGGGTTGATGGCTTACTGAGCCCCACATCAGTAGAGCATGGATACTGATCACGCGGTTGTCCCACACACAGTTCATCTCGTCAGAAGAGCAGAGACGGACGTACCCTGATGCATCGTGTGTGTGTGTGTACGGTGTCTGCAGCGTCCTCTCTTTGTCTTCACGGGACCTGTGCCACTCGGTCCTCCCGTACGTCCAGTGGAGGCTGTGGTCTCCTGGATGGACCCCGCCCGCTCGGTGGACTCCCAGCACCTGAGGAGGGTCTCTTCTGAGCATTCAACGGGCTCCTCGATGTCATCGTCGCTGCTGGGCTCCCGTCGCCTCAAGATGGCCGTCCTCTCTTGGGTGTTGTGTTCACCTGAGTAGAACAGAATCCATCAGGATACATGTCAACAATACATCAGGATGCAAGTCAAACATATTACAGTGAAATATAAAAACGGCAAATAGCAGAAATGCATTCTTACCGGGATGAGAGAGGATGCTAGGTCCGCCTGAAGCTCTCCTGGTCCGGATCTCCTGCTCCACCTGTCGGGCTCTGCGGTCCCGCTCGTAGAGGAGCCAGGCGTTGATCACAGCGAGGAGGATGGGGTGCCAGAAGATCACGTACCAGCGTCGGGAACTTGGCCGTAAACGAGTCCAACGAATCCACACCTCCCATGTGCATTCTCTTTGGTCTCCCTCTCAAATCCATCCAGACTTCAACTGGTCCAGAACTCTGCCGCCCGCATCGTCACCAGAACCCCCTCATTAACCACATCCCTCCTGCTCTTCAGCAGCTTCCCTGGCTCCCCGTCAAATCCGTATCGTTGGTAAGATTCTGCTCCTCGCCTTTAAGGCCATCCATACCCCCCCTCCTCTGTACCTCTCCGACCTCCTGCACATCAACACGCCCATCCGCACTCTCAGGTCTTCTGCTTCCCTCAGCCTCACTGCACCCCCCTTCCGTTCAACCACCATGGGGTCTAGAGCCTTCAGCCGCTCTGCACCCCCCTTCCGTTCAACCACCATGGGGTCTAGAGCCTTCAGCCGCTCTGCACCCCCCTTCCGTTAACCACCATGGGGTCTAGAGCCTTCAGCCGCTCTGCACCCCCCTTCCGTTTAACCACCATGGGGTCTAGAGCCTTCAGCCGCTCTGCACCCCCCTTCCGTTCAACCACCATGGGGTCTAGAGCCTTCAGCCGCTCTGCACCCCCCTTCCATTTAACCACCATGGGGTCTAGAGCCTTCAGCCGCTCTGCACCCCCCTTCCGTTCAACCACCATGGGGTCTAGAGCCTTCAGCCGCTCTGCACCCCCCTTCCGTTTAACCACCATGGGGTCTAGAGCCTTCAGCCGCTCTGCACCCCCCTTCCGTTCAACCACCATGGGTCTAGAGACTTCAGCCTCATTGCACCCCCCTTCCGTTCAACCACCATGGGGTCTAGAGCCTTCAGCCGCTCTGCACCCCCCTTCCGTTCAACCACCATGGGGTCTAGAGCCTTCAGCCGCTCTGCACCCCCCTTCCGTTCAACCACCATGGGGTCTAGAGCCTTCAGCCGCTCTGCACCCCCCTTCCGTTTAACCACCATGGGGTCTAGAGCCTTCAGCCGCTCTGCACCCCCCTTCCGTTTAACCACCATGGGGTCTAGAGCCTTCAGCCGCTCTGCACCCCCTTCCGTTCAACCACCATGGGGTCTAGAGCCTTCAGCCGCTCTGCACCCCCCTTCCGTTTAACCACCATGGGGCCTAGAGCCTTCAGCCGCTCTGCACCCCCCTTCCGTTTAACCACCATGGGGTCTAGAGCCTTCAGCCGCTTTGCACCCCCTTCCGTTTAACCACCATGGGGTCTAGAGCCTTCAGCCGCTCTGCACCCCCTTCCGTTCAACCACCATGGGGTCTAGAGCCTTCAGCCGCTCTGCACCCCCCTTCCGTTTAACCACCATGGGGTCTAGAGCCTTCAGCCGCTCTGCACCCCCCTTCCGTTCAACCACCATGGGGTCTAGAGCCTTCAGCCGCTCTGCACCCCCTTCCGTTTAACCACCATGGGGTCTAGAGCCTTCAACCGCTCTGCACCCCCCTTCCGTTCAACCACCATGGGGTCTAGAGCCTTCAGCCTCACTGCACCCCCCTTCCGTTCAACCACCATGGGGTCTAGAGTCTTCAGCCGCTCTGCACCCCCCTTCCGTTCAACCACCATGGGGTCTAGAGCCTTCAGCCGCTCTGCACCCCCCTTCCGTTTAACCACCATGGGGTCTAGAGCCTTCAGCCGCTCTGCACCCCCCTTCCGTTCAACCACCATGGGGTCTAGAGCCTTCAGCCGCTCTGCACCCCCCTTCCGTTCAACCACCATGGGGTCTAGAGCCTTCAGCCGCTCTGCACCCCCCTTCCGTTCAACCACCATGGGGTCTAGAGCCTTCAGCCGCTCTGCACCCCCCTTCCGTTTAACCACCATGGGGTCTAGAGCCTTCAGCCGCTCTGCACCCCGCCTCTGGAACTCCCTCCCACCTGAAATCCGCAACACTGACTCTCTCCCCATTTTTAAATCACGCCTCAAAACACATCTCTTCACTCTCGCATATCCACCCTGATCGTTATCCATCACACATCCTCTGTTTTATTTATTTGATTGATTTATAAACGGCATTGTCTTGTTGATGTCTCTTATGCTGGTGTTATGTATTGTGTATCTTGTTTTCTATGTGTTTGTACGGCGACCTTGAGAGCCTTGAAAGGCGCCTATATAAAATAAATGTATTATTATTAGTACTTGTTGTGAGTACCCACAATATATGGCCTCTCAACTTCTACGTAGGCTTTGTTCCAGCGTTGAATGTTCTGCACAGGCTGTGGTCCAGCAAAGACCGCTGACCGTTGAGCGGCCCAGACCAAGCAAGGAGGCAGAACGTCCAAAATATAACCCGGCGTGGGCATTCATTAAAAACACGGGCACAAAGTTCACCGCCTCAATCCTGCTGTTCTCCTTGCACACATCCTGCAGCCACAAGGACCTCACACACACCCCGCCCTCAACAGACAGGCGTACAGAGCCTAATACCCACACTCCAATCAGCACAACAAGACTCAGGTGAGGGGAGGAGCCACCACAGGACACCAGGTGCACACCGTCATCAGCCACAGACAACATATACTGTGCAATCACCCGGCCTGAAGCCGTCAGTCCATAGTGACGAAGCCACCTTCGTCTCCTTGTCCATGTGGCCACAGGCATCGTCATCTGCCTCTTCTTCGCTCATATCAGTGTCCTCTGATTCCATCTCAAAGTCAGTTCTCCGTTGTGGATGGCATCACATCCGCACACTGAATCCAGGACCTCTCTTTGCTGCTGGCATTCTGACATGGAAAAAGTAATGAATAAATATGTATCAATAATACATTATGCTTATTATATTGTAATAGATTACCTGAAGGAATATATAGGGTGGTGGGACAAGAGTTCATTCTGTCTGGCTTAGGAATGCATGCACCAACCCCTTCCAGGTGTCCCGATGCATCTGACCCTATTTACATTGTACCCTCGAGTCACACGATACTACCTGGCTTAGCCTATTATCAGAATCAAAGCAGTACCGACACCCATACATGCATGGACCAGTTTCAACAAGTCACACACTGCTGTCTGGCTAATGCTAACAGGCTAACATGCTAACAGGCTAACATGCTAACAGGCTAACATGCTAACAGGCTAACATGCTAACAGGCTAACATACTAAAAGGCATACATCCAAGTGTCCCAACACATTCCAGAAGGAACGGTTTCTGCCGGAACCAGAGTTAAATGTATTGTTATAACTAATTAAGAGTTTAAAATATTATTTCTGATTAAAGTATGTGAAACTATATCCGTAGTAATTTACTACAGATATCATTTCACATACTTTTATCAGAAATAATGTATTCATGTATTCAATTCTGGTCTAACAGAGGACACATTTAGAACTTAGTTATAGTGAATTATCAAAGACATTATATTTCTATTAGTGTTTAGTTTCCATGTGAACATATAGGAAGGGCAACCTGCATGCCAGGTGCAGTGCTATGTTGACTCCCACAGACCCTGTGTTGTAATATTACAACAAAGACATAAGCTGCTCAAAACCAGGACCTATAAACACGTGGAATTGTGAGCAGAACAAAAGGACCTTTTGACGATGTCAAAGTAGTCTTTAAAAAACAAAACATTTAATGACTTTTTTAGGATAGCTTAAAGTAATGTTGTAAAATGACTGGGTTAAACTTCTACTGAACCACATTGAAGAGGAACATATTTTATGTACATACATTAACTCTCAGGGTTACTTTACTTTACTTCACTGTTTGATGCTTTTACCCAAGCGACT